>JAWPHD010008252.1:0-117550 GCA_037043455.1 Cyrtodaria siliqua
TGTTTTTTTTGTTGTTTTTTTGGACTACCTTAATCTTTCCTAAACTTAGCGGCCTTTAATATTGGTAGTTCCATAATTTTAAAGACCAAAGAGGACCTTATGTGTTTCAGATTAAATGTTGTCCGAAATATATATAATCTGAATTTGCTACTTTTGCCGATTTTTAAACATTTAGAAAGAGCAACAGCAAAACAACCCCAGATCAACCGAATCTTCTGAAGATGTACTTAAGATCAGTCTATTTCGTCATTTTTATATATTTTTATGTCCCTGAAATTTTTTCGGGGGCTTATAGTAATCGCATCGTCCGTCTGTCCGTCCGTCCGGATTCTGTCTGTCTGTCCGTCCGTCATTCCGCTTTTTGTGTCCGGACTGTACCTTCAAAACCCCTGCATGGATTTTTGATTAACTTGGCACAAGTGATCACCATAACAAGACGATGTGTCGCGCGCAAAACCCAGGTCCGTACCTCAAAGGCCAAGGTCACACTTGAAGTTCATAGGTCAAAAACAGGTACGCAATTTCGTGTCCGGACTGTAACGTCACAACCCCTGCAGGGATTTTTAAATAACTTGACACAAGTGATCACCATAACAAGACAATATGTCGAGCGCAAAAAACAGATCCGTACCTCAAAGTTCAAGGTTACACTTGAAGTTTATAGGTCAAAAACAGGTACGCAATTTCGTGTCCGGACCGTAACGTCACAACCACTGCAGGGATTTTTAAATAACTTGGCACGACTGATCATCATAACAAGACAATGTGTCGCACGCAAAACCCAGGTCTTCAAGGTCAAGGTCACACTTGGAGGTCAAAAGTCAAATTGTGTCCGGTCAATAACTCTTTCATTCATGGACGGATTTTCTAATAACTTGGCACAAGTGCTCACCACAACAAGACGATGTGTCGCGCACAAAATCCAGGTCTGTGGCCCCAAGGTCAAGGTCACACTTAGAGGTCAAAGGTCAAATCGTGTCTGGCCAATAACTTTTGCATGCCTGGACGGATTTTCAAATAACTTGGCACATTAGTGCTCACCACAACCAAACAAACTAGTCTGTAATTACCAAAAACAAAACTTAACAATTGTTATAATATTTCACAATTTTCACAATTTCTAGAAAAATGCCGCTATTTTTCACAATGGCACAGGCACAGGCTGCATTCACAAAACACATAAAAAAAACACTGTTTTTGGAATTTTATCGGTGCTCTGTAAAAGCTCAGCATCTACCAGAAGAACATGTGCTTGTCTGTCAAAACAAATCGAAAGAACGAATCAAAATTAACGAGCTCGTGCAACCTTGATTATAACTGGTTAGAGTGGCTTTCTATTGCTGGGCGATATACCCCAACATTTTAAAAAGAAACAGTGATATGGAAGATAGGTGCAGGCAGTTATAAATAGAACTACGGGAATCCCCGATGGTATTTCTATGCGTCCTGTGGATGCACATATTTTTAGCTCGACTGATCAAAGATCTGCAGAGCTTATGCCTTGGTGCGGTGTCTGGCGTCTGTCCGTCCGTGCATCTGTCTGCCCATCCGTAAACTTTTTTGGGGGGCCTACTCCTCTGAAACTGCTTGACGTATTTTCATGAAACCTCACAGGATTATTACTCTTGATGTCTAAGTGATACTAGCAAAAATTCAGGTCAGCCCGAAATTCAAGATGGCTGCCACCGCTAAAATTTGATTTTAAAAATGCGATTTGTGGTGACTACTTCTCAAAAACAGTAAGAGATATTGAATTGGAACCTTTATCAAAATGACCTGCACAACATCTTACAGGTTGATCAGAGTATACACTGTCTGGGTGCTAATAGTCAATTTGACCGAAACACACCTTTGTACTATAAATGGTCTGGTCCAAATACAAAGAATGGACAATTCATTATACAGTCATAATGGGGTAAGCATTAAGTCTCCTTTGTATTTTTGGCTCTTAGAAAAAGACTGAAAACAAATTGTAGGATTCTAAGATTTTATTATGTCTTGTGTCCTCTCCATATCTCTTGAACCGCTTGAGAGATTTTGAAATAACTTGGCACAAATGTTCATCATATCGAGATGACGTGCAGAGAGTAGCTTCCAGCCACGTCCGTTCAAGGTCACACTTAGAATTCGAATGTCGTATGCACTGTATTGCATGTCCGCGCCATATCTCTTGAATCGCTTGAAGGATTTTGAAATAACTCAGCACAAAAGTTTTACCATCTTCAGACGACTTGCAGATTGCAACTTCCAGCCATGTTCGTTCAGGGTCAAGGTCACACTTAGCGGTCGAAGGTCATATGCACTATATTTCGTGTCCGCTCCATATCTCTTTAACCGCTTGAGGGATTTTGAAAAATTGGCACAAATGTTCACCATATCGAGACAACGTGCAGAGCGCAAACTTCAGCCACATCTGTTTAAGGTCACACTAAGAGGTCGAAGGTTATATGCACTATATTTCTTGTCCTATCCATATCTCTTGAACCGCTTGAGGGATTTTAAAATAACTTGACATAAATGTTCATCATGTCGAGACGACGTGCAGAGAGCGACTTCCAGCCACGTCCGTTCAAGGTCAAGGTTACACTTAGCGGTTGAATGTCATATGCACTAGATGTCGTGTCCGCTCCATATCTCTTGAACCACTTGAGGGATTTTGAAATATCTTGGCACAAATGTTCACCATATCGTGAACGACGTGCAGAGCAACTTTCATCCAGGTTGGTTCATAAATTATGGGGGAGACATATGTGTCTGTTACAAAAACAACCCCGACTAGTTTTGATTCAGATTTTCCAAATATAACAACTGAGACAAGAGCCAAGTCTACCTGTAGTGGTGAGATAGTAACCTAATTCTCAGGAGGAATTGCATTACATGCCCTGTGACCTGGTCACACACGGTCACCTGCTATGTTTATGAATAGGTAATGTTGCATAATAAATCATGATATTTAGGAATATAGGAATGTTGCTCCCGAAGTCTAGTTAGTCCTAAGTAAAAATCAGTTGGCCTTAAATCCAAGATGGACGCCATATAAAAATAGATCTTAAAATCAATTTTGTGGCGACTACTTTTCTAAAACCATAAATGTATCGGTTCGGTACGTTTACCAAAACGATTTCCATAAAACTTTACAGGAATGTTGGTCTTGACGTCCAGTTAGTCAGTCTCAAGTAAAAACCAGGTTGACCAGAAATTTAAGATGGTTGGCACAGGTTAAATACAAGATTGTGGCAACTACTTCTCAATAACCATAAATGAGGTTGATTTGGAACCTTTACTAAAATGACTGGCATGACCTGTAGTTGGTCAAAAACAAAATTCATTTTGATTCTAGGTCAAACATGGCCACTGGTGGGGCCATCTTTGATATAGGAAAAACTTATGGCGATTACTTCTCTGAAAGTGTTGGTCTTATTTCCATAAAACTTTACAGGTTCCCATGGCAAAATCTATCAGTAGAGCTTCAAGGTCATTGACCTTGCTTCATTGTGAGTCCATAGCAAATATTATGAGTCCTAGAAGCAGGACTCGCAGTAACACAATCACTGCTGGTAGTAGCTTTAATCAAGGCGGGTTACTCTGGTAGTAGCTTTAATCAAGGTGGGTTACTCTGGTAGTAGCTTTAATCAAGGTGGGTTACTCTGGTAGTAGCTTTAATCAAGGCGGGTTACTCTGGTAATAGCTTAAATCAAGATGGGTTACTCTGGTATTAGCTTTAAGACATAAGATTAACTCTGGTAGTAGCTTTAATCAAGGCGGGTTACTCTGATAGTAGCTTTAATCAAGGTGGGTTACTCTGGTAGTAGCTTTAATCAAGGCGGGTTACTCTGGTAGTAGCTTAAATCAAGGCGGGTTACTATGGTAGTAGCTTTAATCAAGGCGGGTTACTCTGGTAGTAGCTTTAAGACATGAGAGTAACTCTGGTAGTATCTTTAAGACATGAGAGTAACTCTGGTAGTAGCTTGAAGCAAGGGGAGTAACTCTTATGGTAACATATAAAGTTTCTACATTTAGTTGTAGCTTATAGGCATTTATGTTTTACTTCACTCTGCCTGTAGTAGATCAAGCCAGTTACTTAACACTCTCGTTGTAGTAGATCAGACAATGTACAGAACTGCTGCTGCAGTAGACCCCAACTCTGGTGTCAACCCTGAGCAGGGTGCAGTACCACAGGAGACCAAACAAATAATGCAGAGCAGACAAGGTGTGTAAATAGTGTTGTTGTAGTTATATCAGGTTTTACCTCTCTTGCTTGAAGAACTCTAACTTGAAGTATATTCGTGGTTATCAGCTCATGTGATGTAGTAAATCACTCTTTGATTAGGGTTTTGTTGTAACTAGTTTCTACATATAAACATGTGCTCAAATTCAGCTGTAGTTTATAAAACGGTGCACAACCTTTGCTGTAGAACAAACAATATTCTGGTATCTTAAGCAGGATGCATAATAACTCGTTATGAATTATTTTTAATTTTAACTCGCCAAAAGGCTCATTAAAATTAAAATAATACATAACTCATTTCATAAATCTTATATGAAATGGGAACGAGTTTAAGATCCTCTATGTATGCATAACTGTCAATTAAGTTGCATAACTCTTACCATTATATATCAATCTGTATGCATAACCGTCAATTAAGATACATGTCTTACCGTTGTATATCAAGCAAGATGCGTAACTCTTACTGTTATATATCAATTAAGATGCATAACTCTTACCATTATATATCAATCCATATGCATTACTGTCGATTAAGATGCATAACTCTCACCGTTATATATCAATCCATATGCCTAACTGTCAATTAAGATAATAAAGAGTCATATATCAAGCAAGATGCATAACTCTTACTGATATATATCAAGAAAGATGCATAACTCTTACCAATATATCAGTCTGTATGCATAACTGTCAATTAAGATACATAACTTGTATTGTTATCTATCAAGCAAGCTGCACAACGTATTGTTATGCATCAAGCAAAATGCACAGCTATTATATAACTTGTAATATATCATTCAAGAGGCACATCACTTCTTGCAATAGATCAAGCAATATGCAAACGTTTTGTAATAGATAAAAAAGGAACTTAACTCTTATTGTAGTAGATCAAACAAGGTGCAGAACTCTTTCCACAGTTGATCAAACAGGGTCATTTAACTCCACTGTCAAACCTGAAAACTGTGCAATACAGCAGGAGACCAAACAAATCAAGCAGACCAAGCAAGGTGTGTAACTCTTCTTGTAGTAGATTATAGGCACACACAGCAAGCTGAAGGTCCTCGAAACAAACCTCTACAACTATTCTTTTCTTTCTGTTTTTCCTAGACCCGATTTAATAAGTCGAACTTTATTGTTTCGAAAAAAATTATACCGCCCTTCAGTCGCACCATCCGTCAGTCCATTCTGTCCGCCCGTCCGGACAACAGCTTTGAATTGTACAATCGTTTTCTCTTAAAGCAAGTTTAGCTCAGTCATTCGAATATAATACATTATGTGTACAGTGTGTGCAAATCAAGAATAACATGTTGAAATTTGAATAATTTAGAGTTGGGCTTGTTATTTCCTTTTACAGAAATCTGTTATTTTGAAATTTAAATCGTGTTTATAGAACCTCTATCAAATTTAACTCCCCTAATAACGGTCGTTAACAGCATGACAAGATTTGTGCTTTCATAATTTTGGGTTAAAAACGAAGCAATGTTGCCGCGTGTTCCTTTAAACAATATTGCCGTGTTTAAACAAGGGCTTTATTCATTTAAGACAAAGTGTTCGACTCATAGTATACAAGATGTACAACTTGTGTTGTAGCTTTAAAACAAGAGTGTGATGCAGCTTTAAAACAAGAGTATAACCTGTGATGCAGCTTTAAATGTATAACTTGTGATGCAGTTTTAAAACAAGAATAACGTGTGATGAAGCTTTAAATGTATAACTTGTGATGCATCTTTAAAACAAAGAGTATAACTTGTGATCCAGCTTTAAAACAAGAGTATAGCTTGTGATGCAGCTTTAAAACAAGAGTATAACTTGTGATGTAGCTTTAAACAAGATGCACAACTTGTGATTCAGATTTAAAACAAGAGTATAATGTGATGCAGCTTTAAAAACAAGAATATACTTGTAATGTAGCTTTAAACAAGTTGCACAACTTGTGATGCAGCTTTTAAATTTTTTTATAACGTGATGTAGCTTTAAAACAAGAGTATAACTTATGATGTAGCTTTAAAACAAGGGAGTATAACATGTGATGTAGCTTTAAAACAAGAGTATAACTTGTAATGTAGCTTTAAAACAAGGATTATATCTTGTTATGTAGCTTTAAAACAAGGAGTATCATGTGTGATGTAGCTTTAAAACAGGGAGTGTAACTTGTGATGTACCTTTAAAACAAGAGTTTAACATTAGATGTAGCTTTAAAGCAAGGAGTATCATGTGTGATGTAGCTTTAAAACAGGGAGTATGACTTATGATGTAGCTTTAAAACAGGGAGTATCACTTGTGTTGTAGCTTTAAAACTGGGAATATCACTTGTGATGTAGCTTTAAAACAAAGAGTATAACATGTGATGTAGCTTTAAAACATGGAATATAACTTGTGATGTAGCTTTAAAACAGGGAGTATCACTTGTGATGTAGCTTTAAAACAAGAGTGTAACGTGATGTAGCTTTAAAACAAGAAGTATGACTCTTACTGAAATGGATCAGTCAATATGCATACTCTTGCTGCAACTTTAAAACAAGGTTTCTTACTCAGAGCTGAATAACTCTTGTTACCCTGCCCAAGCAAGTAAAATGGGATATACCTCTTGTAAATATTACATTACAGAAGACATTCTGTCATAGAAAACCCAAACATTATGGTGCATACCTTTTATCATTGTAGGTCAAACAAGATATACAAGTAAAAAAAAGACCAACGAAAAGAGCTCTATCACTTGTCCAAATTTGAACTTGGAACGTGACGTTTTATTGACGGAACAAGGTACATAACTCTTGGAAGTAGTTGAAGTTTTCCATGAGTTGCATTGCCCTATTGAGATGTTCACCATTGAATCGCCCAAATTCACCAATATCATGTCATTGAAAAGTCTAGCCGGTCCATGAATAGAAGCAGGTGTATGGAAATCACAAACCATTGTTCCCCCAACAAAGCCTTCGCCATATCAGGGGAGCAATTTGAAGTCTGTCCAACAATTTCACTCCAAACATGGCAGAATCAAATCAAATCGTAATTTATTTCCCCAAGCTTATCACCTTTTTATTAGCTGACATATAAATTGAGATTTTTAGCTCTACTGGCCAAAGGCCAGGCGAGTTTATGTGATCATTTTTCGTTCGTCGCCTGTCCGTCCGTCTGTTAGCAATTTTATAAAATCGACATCTCTGAAACCGCTTGAAGGATTTTGATGAAACTTCATCACAATGTTACATAGGAGGCCCCCTCTCAGATTTGTCAAAATTTTGGGAAATTTCAAACACCATCTTCTCTGAAACCACTTGTTCCATTCTAGTGAAATATCATATAGATGTTCCTTGGGTTGGCCTCTTATCAAGTTTGTGTTTTTCGTTATTGTCGAATAATCAAAATGGCCACCACGTCAACCCAAAGTTTACATAAGAGTTATATAGGAAAAGTCTGAAAATGACGTCTTCTCTGAAACCGCTTGAAGGATTTTGATGAAACTTAATCACATTGATCTTTGGGATAGTCCTCCTCAGATTTAGGTCAAATTTAAAGAGATTTCAAACGACATCTCCGAAACCATTTTATCCATTCCAGTGAAATATCATATATATGTTCCTTGGGTTGGCCTCTATCAAATTTGTGTTTTTTGTTATCGTCGAATAATCAAAATGACGACCCAAAGTTTAGATAGACTTATGTAGGAAAAGGCTAAAAATGACATCTCAGAGCTCCAGATAAGGATTTGGAAATTGAGTATTTTTACTCCATTGTTTTATTTGAATTGGGTATTTGCATTTTACAATTGGGTAAAAAAATATCTTTTACCTCATTTATTTTTCAATTGGGTATTTTTACCCTACCCGGATGTTTTCAGTGGGTATTTCCTTGTAAAATTATCTAACAACAAAGAAAACATATAATCAAACATGGTACTCACGTTTGAGTCATTTATGGTATTTTTAATTACACTGTTCCCAGAGTGCTTTTGTTGCGTTTTACGATCAACGTTTTCCAACACATCAGATAAAATATCTTGAACAATGCTTTGTGAATCTTGGACTAAATTGAATAGTATGTCATGATTTTATCATCTAAGATTATTTTTGTGTTTTTTGCGGTGTGTTTTTTTTCCGTTTGTTTACCTTCGCCAACATTTTTAACCGACGCTTGAGTTAGATCGCCGAGCGCCTACATGATATAAAAAGGGTGCAGGCAAAAATTAGTAAATTGCGCACAATTAAAACTGCATTTTGGAACCAGTCTGTTCACTTGGCAGTTTCGGTCTTCTTTTACCTATATTTGATTTTGTTTCGAGATATTGTGAGAACTCTGGGCCAATACGCGATCGATTAAAAATGAAAAATTGCAAATATGCAAGCAATTTGCGAGGAATTGCATATCAAACATTTCTTTTGCGTTATGATACGCATGGTTTTGTATTTATTATGCTTTTTCTACCATTTTATTTGCGTAATTATCTGGAGCTCTGACATCTTCTCTGAAACCTCGTGAAGGATTTTGTTGAAACTTTATCATAATGAACTTTTGGATAGTGCGCCTCAGATTTGTGTTTTTCGCAGCTGCCAGTTGTCCAAGATGGCCACCATGGGTAAAATTAGGTCAAATTTAAGGAAATTTCAAACGACATCTCCCAAACTTCTTATTCCATTCTAATGAAATATCATACACATGTTCCTTGAGTTGGTCTCTATCAAATTTGTGTATTTCGTTTTCGTCGAATAATCAAAATGGTCGCCTTGTTTGAAATTATCTTTACTTCAGTCAAACTTTTCTAATCATATGTTTGTACCTGACTGACCGTGAATCTGTTTGAATTACACTTACATGCGTTACGAGATTAATATCTCCCTTATTGCATTGTTCAACCTGTTGATCCAGATTCCTTTGTTTTAAATTTTTAACTTCTGTTTACTTTACCAAACTTTGTTTTAAAAACCTTGTTTTAAGTTATGTTTACTTTATAGTTAAACATAGTCTAATCATATTTTTGAATGATCAGTAGTGTTGTTGATTTGATCGATCATGATCAGTTATGCCTTTGATCTGATCAATACTGTGAATCTGTTTGAATCATACTTACATGCGTTGCGAGATTAATATCTCCCTAACTGCATTGTTCAACCTGTTGATCCAGATTCCTTTGTTTTAAATTTTTAACTTCCGTTTACTTTACCAAATTTTGTTTTAAAAACCTTGTTTTAAGTTATGTTTACTTTATAGTTAAACATAGTCTAATCATATTTTTGTATGATCAGTAGTGTTGTTGATTTGATCGATCATGATAAGTTGTGCCTTTGATCTGATAATCGATCACAATTTTTCATGATCAACTTGATTCGGTTGTTGAAAACCATGGCTTATTTCATTCTCTTGTTCTTAAATATACAAGCAAATAAACCAGTTATAATTTTGCAACAAATCATCACATGTTTATGATCATGTTGTATGTGTGTATAATGACATTGTATATCGACTCAATCTTCACCTAAGACGCCGAACAATGGAACTACCCCTAATATAATTTGTGATGTAGCTTTAAAACAAGAGTATAACTTGTGATGTAGCTTTAAAACAAGAATATAACTTGTGATGTAGCTTTAAAACAAGAATACATCTTGTGATGTAGATTTAAAACAAGAGTATAACTTGTGATGTAGCTTTAAAACAAGAAATATAACGTGATGTAGCATTAAAACAAGAGTACAACTTGTGATGTAGATTTAAAACAAGAGTATAACTTGTGATGTAGCTGTAAAACAAGAATATAACTTGTGATGTAGCTTTAAAGGAAGAGTATAACGTGTGATGTAGCTTTAAAACAAGAATATAACTTGTGATGTAGCTTTAAAACAAGAGTACAACTTGTGATGTAGATTTAAAACAAGAGTATAACTTGTGATGTAGCTTTAAAACAAGAATATAACTTGTGATGTAGCTTTGAAACAAGTGTACAACTTGTGATGTAGATTTAAAACAAGAGTATAACTTGTGATGTAGCTTTAAAACAAGAATATAACTTCTGATGTAGCTTTAAAACTAGAATATAACGTGATGTAGCTTTAAAACAAGAGTATAACTTGTGATGTAGTGTTAAAACAAGAATATAACTTGTGATGTAGCTTTAAAGGAAGAGTATTACTTGTGATGTAGGTTTAAAACAAGAGTATAACTTCTGATGTAGCTTCAAAACAAAAATATAACTTGTGATGTAGCTATAAAACAAGACTATAAATTGTGATGTAGCTTTAAAACAAAAATACATCTTGTGATGTAGCTTTAAAACAAGAATATAACTGTGATGTAGCTTTAAAACAAGAGTATAACGTGATGTAGCTTTAAAACAAGAATATAACTTTTGATGTAGCTTTAAAACAAAAATACAACTTCTGATGTAGTTTTAAAACAAGAATATAACATGTGATGTAGCTTTAAAACAAGAATATAACTTTTTATGTAGCTTTAAAACTAGAATATAACTTGTCATGTAGCTTTAAAGGAAGAGTATAACTTGTGATGTAGGTGAAACAAGAGTATAACTTCTGATGTAGCTTCAAAACAAAAATATAACTTGTGATGTAGCTATAAAACAAGACTATAAATTGTGATGTAGCTTTAAAACAAAAATTAATCTTGTGATGTAGCTTTAAAACAAGAATATAACTTTTGATGTAGCTTTAAAACAAAAATACAACTTGCGATGTAGCTTTAAAACAAGAATATAACATGTGATGTAGCTTTAAAACAAGAATATAACTTTTGAACTAGCTTTAAAACAAGAATATAACTTTTGATGTAGCTTTAAAACAAAAATACAACTTGCGATGTAGCTTTAAAACAAGAATATATCTTTTGATGTAGCTTCAAAACAAGAATATAACTTTTGATGTAGCTTTAAAACAAGAGTATAACTTGTGATGTAGCTTTTAAACAAGATAGAACTTGTGATGTAGCTTTAAAACAAGAGTATAACTTTTTATGTAGCTTTAAAACAAGAGTACAACTTGTGATGTAGCTTTAAAATAAGAGTATAACTTGTGATGTAGCTTTAAAACAAGAATGTAACTTGTGATGTAGCTTTAAAACAAGGAGTATAACTCCTACTGAAATGGAAGGGTCAAGATGCATAACTCTTGTTGCAACTTTAAAACGAGGTTTTTCACTCAGAGCTGAGTAACTCGTGTTATCCTGCCCAAGCAAGTAGAATGGTACATACCTTTGTAAATATTACATTACAGAAGACCATTGCCTTGACAGTCTTTTCATTTATTTGTTTAATTTCTGTCTTAATTTTTGTGTTGTAGTTGGAAACACTTCTGACATGTAGAGAATAGAGATTTATTTAATTTTCAGTAGTTCTCCCTGGTACGTCAGGGCCTTTTAACCTTATGTAACAGTGGCCTGTAAAAGGCCTCTTCCCAGTTGAAAACCTTTTTCCCCCAACTCTGGCAGAAATTTTTCTCAATCAGAGAGCAGCAGTCTCTCAGAATTTGAGATAAAGCATTAATTCTGCAACGGCCTGGGCTTCGACATTAAACATGGCTGCCAGTGGCCATCTTTGTTTACCTAGAGTTATATAATAAAACTTGTAGTGACTATTACTCTGAAACTACAAGTCCTCAGGAAACTTCACATGAATGTTGCTCTTGATGTCTAATTGATGCTAGCAAAATTTCAGGTCGGCCAGAAATTCAAGATGGCCACAACAGCTCAAAATAGATTTTTAGCTCTACTGATCAGAGATCAGCAGAGCTTATGCCGTGGTGCGGCGTCCGTCGTCCGTCCGTCTGTCCTTCTGTCCGTCTGTCAACTTTTATTTGTAGCGACTACTCCTCTGAAACTACTGGATGGATATTCATAAAACTTTACAGAAATGTTGCCCATGAAGTCTAGTTGATCCTAGCAACAATTCATGTTGATGTGAAATCCAAGATGGCCACCAAAGCTAAAAATAGATTTTTTAAATTCAAGTTTGTAGCGACTACTTCTTGAAAACTATAAGTGATATTGATATGAGACTTTTTCTAAAATGATCAGCATGACATGATGTTGATCCTTGTCGAAAATCGTTTTGATTTGACGTTAAACATGGCTGCCAGCGGCCATCTTTGTTTACAAAGAGTTATATAATGAAAACTTGTAGCGACTACTTCTCTGAAACTACTTGACGGATTTTCATGAAACTTCACAGGAATGTTGCTCTTGATGTCTAAATGATCCTAGCAAAATTTCAGGTCGGCCGGAAATTCAAGATGGCCGCCACGGCTAAAAATAAATTTTCAAAATACAAGTTTGTAGCGACTACTTCTTGAAAACTATAAGTGATATTGATATGGGACTTTTTCTAAAATGATCAGCATGACATGATGTTGGTCCTTATCAAAAATCGTTTTGATTCGACGTTAAACGTGGCTGCCAGCGGCCATCTTTGTTTACATAGAGTTATATAGTAAAAACTTGTAGCGACTACTCCTCTGAAACTACTTGACGGATTGTCATGAAACTTTACAGGAATGTTGCTCTTGATGTCTAATTGATCCTAGAAAAATTCAGGTCGGCCGGAAATTCAAGATGGCCATCACAGCTAAAAATAGATTTTTAAAAAATAAGTTTGTAGCGACTACTTCTTGAAAACTATAAGTGATATTGATATGGGACTTTTTCTAAAATGATCAGCATGACATGATGTAGATCCTTGTGGAAAATTATTTTGATTCGACGTTAAACATGGCTGCCAGTGGCCATCTTTGGTTACATAGAGTTATATAGTAAAAACTTGTAGCGACTACTCCTCTGAAACTACTTGGCGGATTGTCATGAAACCTCACAGGAATGTTGCTCTTGATGTCTAATTGATTCTAGAAAAATTTCAGGGCGGCCGGAAATTCAAGATGGCCGTCGCAGCTAAAAATAGATTTGTAAAAAATAAGTTTGTAGAGACTACTTCTTGAAAACTATAAGTGATATTGATATGGGACTTTTTCTAAAATGATCAGCATGACATGATGTAGATCCTTGTGGAAAATTATTTTGATTCGACGTTCAACATGGCTGCCAGTGGCCATCTTTGGTTACATAGAGTTATATAGTAAAAACTTGTAGCGACTACTTCTCTGAAACTACTTGACGGATGTTCATGAAACTTCACAGGAATGTTGCTCTTGATGTCTAGTTGATCCTAGAAAAATTTCAGGTAGGCTGGAAATTCAAGATGGCCGCCACAGCTAAAAATAGATTTAAAATAAATAAGTTTGTAGCGACTACTTCTTCAAAACAATAAGAGATATTGATATGGGACTTTTTCTAAAATGATCAGTATGACATGATGTTGGTCCTTGTCGAAAATCGTTTTGATTTGACGTTAAACATGGCTGCAGCGGCCATTTTGTTTACATAGAGTTATATAATGAAAACATGTAGCGACTACTTCTCTGAAACTACTTGACGGACTTTCATGAAACTTCACAGGAATGTTGCTCTTAATGTCTTATTGATCTTAGCAAAATTTCAGGTCGGCCGGAAATTCAACATGGCCGCCACGGTTAAAAATAGATTTTCAAAAAACAAGTCTGTAGCGACTACTTCCTGAAATCAAAATCAATCAGTAGAGCTTCAAGGTCATTGACCTCTTGTTAAAAAAAGTTTGTAGCTCCCACTTCTTGTAAACTATAAGTTGATATGGGACTTTTTCTAAAACGATCAGAATGACATGATGTTGGTCCTTGTCGAAAATCATTTTGATTCGTTTTTAAACATGGCTGCAGCGGCTCAAAATAGATTTTTAAAGAAAGTTTGTAGCACCCACTTCTTGTAAACTATAAGTTGATAGGGGACTTTTTCTAAAACAATCAGAATGACATGATGTTGGTCCTTGTCGAAAATCATTTTGATTCGTTTTTAAACATGGCTGCAGCAGCTCAAAATAGATTTTTAAAAAAAGTTTGTAGCTCCCACTTCTTGTAAACTATAAGTTGATATGGGACTTTTTCTAAAACGATCAGAATGACATGATGTTGGTCCTTGTCGAAAATCATTTTGATTAGTTTTTAAACATGGCTGCAGCGGCTCAAAATAGATTTTTAAAAAAAGTTTGTAGCACCCACTTCTTGTAAACTATCTTTTTGTTTTGATTCGACGTTAAACATGGCTGCCGCGGCCATCTTTGTTTACATAGAGTTATATAATGAAAACTTGTAGCGACTACTACATGAAACTTCACCGGAATGTTGCTCTTGATGTCTAATTGATCCTAGCAAAATTTCAGGTCGGCCGGAAATTCAAGATGACCACCACGGCCAAAATTAGAATCTTATAAAATAAGTTTGTAGCGACTACTTCTTGAAAACTATAAGAGATATTGATATGGGACTTTTTCCAAAATGATCAGCATGACATGATGGTTATCCGAGTCGAACATTATTTTGAATCGACGATAAACATGGCTGCCAGTGGCCATCTTTGTTTACATCGACTACTCCTCTGAAACTACTTGATGGATTATCCTGAAACTTCACACGAATGTTGCTCTTGATGTCTAATTGATCCTAGCAACATTTCAGGTCGGCCGGAAATTCAAGATGGCCACCACGGCCAAAATTAGAATCTTATAAAATAAGTTTGTAGCGACTACTTCTTGAAAACCATAAGTGATATTGATATGGGACTTTTTCTAAAATGATCAGCATGACATGATGGTTATCCGAGTCGAACATTATTTTGATTCAATGTTAAACATGGCTGTCAGCGGCCATCTTTGTTTACATAGAGTTATATAATGAAAACTTGTAGCGACTACTCCTCTGAAACTACTTGACGGAATTTCATGAAACTTCACAGGAATGTTGCTCTGGATGTCTAATTGATCCTAGCAAAATTTCAGGTCAACCGGAAATTCAAGATGGCCGCCATGGCTAAAAATAGATATTCAAAAAACAAGTTTGTAGCGACTGCTTCCTGAAATCAAAATAAATCAGTAGAGCTTCAAGGTCATTGACCTCTTGTTAAATAACTTGGCACAAGTGATCACCTTAACAAGACGATGTGTCGTGCACAAAACCCAGGTCTTCAAGGTCAAGGTCACAGTTGCAGGTCAAAAGTCAAATTGTGTCCGGTCAATAACTCTGGCATTCGTGGAAGGATTTTCAAATAACTTGGCACAAGTGCTCACCACAACAAGACGATGTGTCGCGCACAAAATCCAGGTCTGTGGCCCCAAGGTCAAGGTCACAGAGGTCAAAGGTCAAATCGTGTCCGGTCTATAACTTTTGCATGCCTGGACGTATTTTCAAATAACTTGGTACAAGTGCTCACCACAACCAAATGAGGTGTCGTGCACAAATCCAGGTCCATGGCTCCAAGGTCAAGGTCATACTTAGAGGTCAAAGGACACTTCGGGGGCATTTATCACTAACAGTGATATTTCTTGCTCAAAAAGTATTTATTCTGGTTATTGAACGATATGTAACCAAACTGATTGTTTAATAAAACGGTCCAAACAGAGTTGATCGTTGTGTCACGGGATTAAATTGCCCACTTGGCGTTAAGTAGGTCGCATGTTTTTCAAATTTTCAAAAAATCAAAGTAGACTTGATGTCATTAGAAAGATGCATTGCTTTCATAAGATGTTGATTAAAAAACTTTTTTAAATGTAAAAAGTGAAAGAAAAAAAATCTGCCCACCCCTGGGGTCCTTTAACCCCCTTGCGCTCTTTTTGCACTCTTTTGTGTGACCCTTCATTGTATTAAATGTATTTATGAAGAGGAGATGTGCACCTTTATTTCTTGTCACTGTTCATACGCGTATCTGAACCAATGGTTTTCATAGTATTCATCTTTTTTTTAGCAAATAAAAATAGGGTGAATGCCAAAACATACGGCCTACCTACTACCACCAGCTATTGAGGAAATCCATGACTGTTATCCCAGTGTGAATGCATGCGTAGGGTTCTGATTATTCTAGTCTCTTTGCATTTCACTCTTGAAAGTCTTACTTTACACAGGAATAGAAAAGTGGGCAGCCAAACAAGTCCTAGAACCTAGGGCTTACTACCGTTCTGACGCCTTTCTGAATGAGCTCACTGGCTTGACCATTTCCTATCTGACCTACTACTTGTTAGGTATACTATGAACCGTTGCACATTCTCCACTTCGAGGAATCCTTAAATTCTGACACATGGTTATAAGTCTTGTCATTTAAGAGGATTTTAGATGTAGTATATTCTAAAAATAAACTGAAATGGTCATTATATACAAAAGTGTAGGTTTATTATGTCGGATATCGTATGTGACGTCATTGAGTTTTAGCCAGATATATCCCTATTTGAGCTCTTGTTGATATTCTTGAACTTGATATCTGTTCTGTTTGGTTCTGTTTGGTATACGCAATTTCCATACTATTTGACAGTATTCGGAGATGACGTGATGGTTATAAATAGAAGCGTGAGATATTACTCCCAGGTTGTTGGTTGATTTAAGTGCCTAAGCCAGTGACATTGTACACTGATTTGTTAACAAAATGTATGTTCCATAAAATACTAAAAATGTAGTTTGATTTTTATAGAAAACATCAACTCAAGGGACTTACTGCATTGTATTGGGATTATTGTTTGGTAATTGTTTCACGCTTCACTCGCTTCTGCTAAATTGCTTTATCAATATTGAATTGAATGTTGTTTAACCGCTCATCGACACATTATAGGTTATTTAGAGCCGCCCCAGAGAAAGGGGAAATAAATTGAAATCCGGGAACCGTGCCCTACTCTTGTTATCGAATAGGATAGTCCGATACCGAGGACCGCCCGGTTTACATCCCCATTCGACGGACGAGGCCAAGGGAAAGTGTCTTGCCCAAGAACACACCGACGAAATTCAGTGGCACCACAGAAGATTGAACCCGGGGTCTCCGGTTACAAATCCTGCTGACTGCGCCATGCCAGCCCTCTTTATCAATATTGAAAAATGTGTATTTAGGAAAGCAAAACATATATTATAACCTAATTCTGTTTTGAAATAGTAACAATATCAAATATTTCCTTTGCCAATTTGAAGTCCCTTAGCCTCAAAGGCACTTTCTACCATTGTTAAGCTCTGAAAAATAGAGTGGAAATGCCTTTGTGACAAAAACTTCGTTGTATGTAAGTTTCAAGAAATGTAAATCAACGGTTTAGACTATACTTATGTTTTTAGAGAATAATCTAACAAGATGAATTTACCCAAGTACTTTTAACTCAAATCTCAACAGACCACTGTGCCCACAATGAATATAGATAGTACCTTTATCTCTAATCTTCAATTGAATACAAATAGAACCTTTAACTCTTATCTCAACAGGACAAATTTGGCCACAATGAATAACACAAGTATCTTAAACTCAATCTCAACAGTACCACTTTACCCACAATGAATACAGATAGTACCTTAACTCTTACCTCAACAGGACAATGAATAACAAAAGTTCCTTTAACTCAATCTCAACAGTACCAATTTATCCACAACGAATACAGATAGTACCTTTTAACTCATCTCAAAAGTACCAATTTGCTCATAATGAATACATATGGATAGTACCTTTAACTTGCATCTCAACATGACCAATTTGTCCATAATGAATACAGATAGTACCTTTAACTCTTATCTCAACGACCAATTTACCCATAATGAAATCAAAAGTACTTTTAACTCTAATCTCAACAGACCAATTTCCCCACAATGAATAGAGATAGTACCTTTAACTCTAATCTCAACAGGGCCAATTAACCTTTAACTCTTATCTCAATATGACACACAATGAATTCACCTAGTACCTTTAACTCTAATCTCAACAAGTCCAATTTGCCCATAATGAATACAGATAGTACCTTTAACTCTAATCTCAACAGTACCAATTTACCCACAATCAATACAGATAGTACCTTTAACTGTTTAACTAATCTCAACAAACCAATTTGCCCACAGTGAATATAGATAGTACCTGTAACTCTTATTTCAGCAGGACCAAGTTATCCATAATGTATAACATAACATACCTTTAACTCTCTCTCATTTCTTCATCTTTCTCCGTTTTTGCACACAGTATAACCTATTTATGTGTCAACGTGCCGTAAAACACCATTCATTCATTTACCTTTTAACTCTTTATCTCAGCTAAAGTTTTTTTATTGAAGTTGTAGATAGTATATATGTTCCTATATAAACTAAGAAACATGCTATAAAGGGAAGACACAATTTTGCGATGACCTTGTCTAACCCACTGGTCTAGCTTTCTTTTATGCTGCTGCTGCTGCTACTGAGGATATTAATGTCACCTTGTGCGACAATGTCACTCTAGATGTTCCATTTATTCAATGGGGAACCAAAATACTTTCAATGGCATTCAACTCAATGGCATCAATGCATGTTTTCAGTGTCGAGACTGGGTCGTCATCTCAGCATTGTTTTGATTTCAGGAGGTTCCATTGGTGACTCGGCGGTGCAGCAGAGCCAAGTATCGTCAAGTAAACCCGCCATACTAGCAGACGACATACTCGGCCCTTTACTACTGGAGGTAACGTGTAATAAATTAATGGATTTTTGTGTCGCCTGCGTAGCATGGCAGACACTTGGGGATCACTTTGTCCGTTGTCTGTCATCGGCCGTTGTCCATGAAGTCTAGTTGATCCTAGCAAAAATTCATGTTGATGTGAAATCCAAGATGGCCGCCAAAGCTAAAAATAGATTTTTAAAAAACAAGTTTGTAGCGACTACTTCTTGAAAACTATAAGTGATATTGATATGGGACTTTTCCTAAAATGATCAGCATGACATGATGTTTGTCCTTGTTGTCGTTTTGATTCAACGTTAAACATGGCTGCCAGAGGCCATCTTTGTTTACATAGAGCTATATAGTAAAAACTTGTAGTGACTACTCCTCTGAAACTACTTTAAGGATTTTTCATGAAACTTCACAGGAATGTTGCTCTTGATGTCTAGTTGGTCAGCAAATTTTCAGGGTCAGAAATTCCAGATGGCAGCTAAAAATAGATTTTTGAAAAAAAAAATTGTAGCAGCTACTTCTTGAAAATTATAAGTGATATTGATAAGGGACTTTTTCTAAAATGATCAGCATGACATGATGTTGGTCCTTGTTGAAAAATGATTTTGATTCGACATTTAAACGGTTGCCAGCGGCCGTCTTTGTTTACATAGAGTTATATATAAATACTTGTAACGACTACTCTGAAACTACTTGACAGATTTCATGAAACTTCACAGGAATGTTGATCTGGCTTTCAGAACCTGCCTGTAGAGCTTCAAGGTCAGTGACCTCTTGTTCATAAAACCCGAACATGCAACCTGACCAATCTCATAACTGGCCATAACTTAAAAAGTATATGACTTATATTTATGAAACTTCACACATACCTTCACTTGCTTAAATAAGTATAGGCAGGTGACTCAAGTGTTCCATGGAACAGCCTTCTAGTTATATAAATGGACTTTGTCCTCGATTGTTTATAATATGCCCACGATGGGCTAAAGAGGTGATTGTCATTTTTAGCTCTACTGATCAGAGATCAGCAGAGCTTATGCCGTGGTGCGGCGTCCGGCGTCCGTCCGTCTGTCTGTCCGTCCGTTAACTTTTATTTGTAGCGACTACTCCTCTGAAACTACTGGATGGATATTCATAAAACTTTACAGAAATGTTGCCCATGAAGTCTAGTTGATCCTAGCAAAAATTCATGTTGATGTGAAATCCAAGATGGCCGCCAAAGCTAAAAATAGATTTTTTAAATTCAAGTTTGTAGCGACTACTTCTTGAAAACTATAAGAGATATTGATATGGGACTTTTTCTAAAATGATCAGCATGACATGATGTTGGTCCTTGTCGAAAATCGTTTTGATTTGACGTTAAACATGGCTGCCAGCGGCCATCTTTGTTTACAAAGAGTTATATAATGAAAACTTGTAGCGACTACTCCTCTGAAACTACTTGACGGATTTTCATGAAACTTCACAGGAATGTTGCTCTTGATGTCTAAATGATCCTAGCAAAATTTCAGGTCGGCCGGAAATTCAAGATGGCCGCCACGGCTAAAAATAAATTTTCAAAATACAAGTTTGTAGCGACTACTTCTTGAAAACTATAAGTGATATTGATATGGGACTTTTTCTAAAATGATCAGCATGACATGATGTTGGTCCTTATCAAAATCGTTTTGATTCGACGTTAAACGTGGCTGCCAGCGGCCATCTTTGTTTACATAGAGTTATATAGTAAAAACTTGTAGCGACTACTCCTCTGAAACTACTTGGCGGATTTTCATGAAACTTTACAGGAATGTTGCTCTTAATGTCTAATTGATCCTAGCAAAATTTCAGATCAGCCAGAAATTCAAGATGGCTGCCACAGTTAAAAATTGATTTTTAAAAAATAAATTTGTAGCGACTACTTCTTGAAAACTATAAGTGATATTGATATGGGACTTTTTCTAAAATGATCAGCATGACATGATAGTTATCCGAGTCGAACATTATTTTGATTCAACATTAAACATGGCTGCCAGTGGCCATCTTTGTTTACATAGAGTTATATAATGAAAACTTGTAGCGACTACTCCTCTGAAACTACTTGACGGATTTTCATGAAACTTCACAGAAATGTTGCTCTTGATGTCTAATTGATCCTAGCAAAATTTCAGGTCGGCCGGAAATTCAAGATGGCCGCCATGGCTAAAAATAGATTTTCAAAATACAAGTTTGTAGCGACTACTTCTTGAAAACTATAAGTGATATTGATATGGGACTTTTTCTAAAGACATGATGTTGGTCCTTGTCGAAAATCGTTCTGATTCGACGTTAAACATGGCTGCCAGCGGCCATCTTTGTTTACATAGAGTTATATAATGAAAACTTGTAGCGACTACTCCTCTGAAACTGCTTGACGGATTTTCATGAAACTTCACACGAATGTTGCTCTTGATGTCTAATTGATCCTAGCAAAATTTCAGGTCGGCCGGAAATTCAAGATGGCCGCCACGGCTAAAAATAGATTTTCAAAATACAAGTTTGTAGCGACTACTTCTTGAAAACTATAAGAGATATTGATATGGGACTTTTTCTAAAATGATCAGCATGACATGATGTTGGTCCTTGTAGAAAATCGTTTTGATTCGACGTTGAACATGGCTGCCAGTGGCCATCTTTGTTTACATAGAGTTATATAATGAAAACTGGTAGCGATTACTCCTCTGAAACTACTTTACGGATTTTCATAAACCTTCACAGGAATGTTGCTCTTGATGTCTTATTGATCCTAGCAAAATTTCAGGTCGGCCGGAAAATCAAGATGGCCGCCACGGCTAAAAATAGATAAAAAAAAAATAAGATTGTAGCGACGACTTCTTGAAAACTTTAAGAGATATTGATATGGGACTTTTTCTAAAATGATCAGCATGACATGATGGTTATCCGAGTTGAACATTATTTTGATTCGACGTTAAACATGGCTGCCAGTGGCCATCTTTGTTTACATAGCGTTATATAATGAAAACTTGTAGCGACTACTCCTCTGAAAGTACTTGACGGATTTTCATGAAACTTCACAGAAATGTTGCTCTTGATGTCTAATTGATCCTAGCAAAATTTCAGGTCGGCCGGAAATTCAAGATGGCCGCCACGGCTAAAAATAGATTTTCAAAAATCAAGTTTGTAGTCACTACTTCCTGAAATCAAAATCAATCAGTAGAGCTTCAAGGTCATTGACCTCTTGTTATAATAGATGACATACTTGACTCATTGCCATTCAGGGTAAATTGTATTAATTCTGCTAGAAACTAGCTATCGAAAGTAAAAGCCGCCACCCTGTAAGTCATATCCTTCTGCTACTGCCGGAGTAGAAGCTGCCATTCTATACAAGCCACGCCCATGTTGTGGTTGTTGGAGAATAACATGTCATTTAATGAAAGCCGAGTCCATGTTGTAGTTGTTTGAGAAATAACCTGTCATTTAATGCAAGCCAAGCCCATGTTGTAGTTGTTGGAGAATAACCTGTAATATAATGCGAGCCATACCCATGGTGTAGTTGTTGGAGAATAACCTGTAATATAATGCGAGCCATACCCATGTTGGAGTTGTTGGAGAATAACCTGTCATTTAATGCGAGCCATACCCATGGTGTAGTTGTTGGAGAATAACCTGTCATTTAATGCGAGCCATAACCATGGTGTAGGTATTGGAGAATAACCTGTCATTTAATGCAAGCCATACCCATGGTGTAGTTGTTGGAGAATAACCTGTAATTTAATGCGAGCCATATCCATGCTGTAGTTGTTGGAGAACAACATGTCATTTAATGCCAGCCATACCCATGGTGTAGTTGTTGGAGAATAACCTGTAATTTAATGCAAGCCATGACCAGGTTGTGGTTGTTGGAGAATAACCTGTCATTTAATGAAAGCCGAGTCCATGTTGTAGTTGTTTGAGAAATAACCTGTCATTTAATGCAAGCCACGCCCATGTTGTGGTTGTTGGAGAATAACATGTCATTTAATGAAAGCCGAGTCCATGTTGTAGTTGTTTGAGAAATAACCTGTCATTTAATGCAAGCCAAGCCCATGTTGTAGTTGTTGGAGAATAACCTGTAATATAATGCGAGCCATACCCATGTTGGAGTTGTTGGAGAATAACCTGTCATTTAATGCGAGCCATACCCATGGTGTAGTTGTTGGAGAATAACCTGTCATTTAATGCGAGCCATACCCATGGTGTAGTTGTTGGAGAATAACCTGTCATTTAATGCGAGCCATAACCATGGTGTAGGTATTGGAGAATAACCTGTCATTTAATGCAAGCCATACCCATGGTGTAGTTGTTGGAGAATAACCTGTCATTTAATGCGAGCCATACCCATGTTGGAGTTGTTGGAGAATAACCTGTCATTTAATGCGAGCCATACCCATGGTGTAGTTGTTGGAGAATAACCTGTCATTTAATGCGAGCCATAACCATGGTGTAGGTATTGGAGAATAACCTGTCATTTAATGCAAGCCATACCCATGGTGTAGTTGTTGGAGAATAACCTGTCATTTAATGCAAGCCATACCCATGTTGTAGTTGTTGGAGAACAACATGTCATTTAATGCCAGCCATACCCATGGTGTAGTTGTTGGAGAATAACCTGTAATTTAATGCAAGCCATGACCAGGTTGTGGTTGTTGGAGAATAACCTGTCATTTAATGCAAGCCATACCCATGTTGTAGTTGTTGGAGAACAACATGTCATTTAATGCCAGCCATACCCATGGTGTAGTTGTTGGAGAATAACCTGTAATTTAATGCAAGCCATGACCAGGTTGTGGTTGTTGGAGAATAACCTGTCATTTAATGCAAGCCATACCCATGTTGTAGTTGTTGGAAAATAACCTGTAATTTAATGCAAGCCATGTCCATGTTTTGGTTGTTGGAGAATAACCTGTAATTTAATGCAAGCCATACCCATGTTGTAGTTGCCGGAGAATAACCTGTAATTTAATGCAAGCCAAGTCCAGGTTGTGGTTGTTTGGTGAATAACCTGTAATTTAATGCAAGCCATACCCATGTTGTAGTTGTTGGAGAATAACCTGTCATTTAATGCGAGCCATATCCATGTTGTTGTTGTTGGAGAATAACCTGTCATTTAATGCGAGCCATATCCATGTAGTAGTTGTTGGAGAATAACCTGTCATTTAATGCGAGCCATACCCATGGTGTAGTTGCTGGAGAATAACCTGTCATTTAATGCGAGCCATATCCATGTTGTTGTTGGAGAATAACCTGTCATTTAATGCGAGCCATACCCATGGTGTAGTTGCTGGAGAATAACCTGTCATTTAATGCGAGCCATATCCATGTTGTTGTTGCTGGAGAATAACCTGTCATTTAATGCGAGCCATACCCATGGTGTAGTTGCTGGAGAATAACCTGTCATTTAATGCGAGCCATATCAATGTTGTAGTTGTTGGAGAATAACCTGTCATTAAATGCGAGCCATATCCATGTTGTAGTTGTTGGAGAATAACCTGTCATTTAATGCGAGCCATACCCATGGTGTAGTTGTTGGAGAATAACCTGTCATTTAATGCGAGCCATAACCATGGTGTAGTTGTTGGAGAATAACCTGTCATTTAATGCAAGCCATAACCATGGTGTTGTTATTGGAGAATAACCTGTCATATAATGCGAGCCATACCCATGGTGTAGTTGTTGAAGAATAACCTGTAATTTAATGCAAGCCATGTCCAGGTTGTGGTTGTTGGAGAATAACCTGTCATTTAATGCGAGCCATGTCCATGGTATAGTTGTTGGAGAATAACCTGTAATATAATGCGAGCCATATCCATGTTGTAGTTGTTGGAGAATAACCTGTCATTTAATGCAAGCCATACCCATGTTGTAGTTGTTGGAGAATAACCTGTTATTTAATGCAAGCCATGCCCATGTTGTGGTTGTTGGAGAATAACCTGTCATTTAATGCGAGCCATACCCATGGTGTAGTTGCTGGAGAATAACCTGTCATTTAATGCGAGCCATATCCATGTTGTAGTTGTTGGAGAATAACCTGTCATTTAATGCGAGCCATACCCATGGTGTAGTTGCTGGAGAATAACCTGTCATTTAATGCGAGCCATACCCATGGTGTAGTTGCTGGAGAATAACCTGTCATTTAATGCGAGGCATACCCATGGTGTAGTTGCTGGAGAATAACCTGTCATTTAATGCGAGCCATACCCATGGTGTAGTTGTTGGAGAATAACCTGTCATTTAATGCGAGCCATACCCATGGTGTAGTTGCTGGAGAATAACCTGTCATTTAATGCGAGCCATACCCATGGTGTAGTTGCTGGAAATTAACCTGTCATTTAATGCGAGCCATATCCATGTTGTAGTTGTTGGAGAATAACCTGTCATTTAATGCGAGCCATACCCATGGTGTAGTTGCTGGAGAATAACCTGTCATTTAATGCGAGCCATACCCATGGTGTAGTTATTGGAGAATAACCTGTAATTTAATGCCAGCCATGACCAGGTTGTGGTTGTTGGAGAATAACCTGTCATTTAATGCAAGCCATACCCATGTTGTAGTTGTTGGAGAATAACCTGTCATTTAATGCGAGCCATACCCATGGTGTAGTTGCTGGAGAATAACCTGTCATTTAATGCGAGCCATATCCATGTTGTAGTTGTTGGAGAATAACCTGTCATTTAATGCGAGCCATACCCATGGTGTAGTTATTGGAGAATAACCTGTAATTTAATGCCAGCCATGACCAGGTTGTGGTTATTGGAGAATAACCTGTCATTTAATGCAAGCCATACCCATGTTGTAGTTGTTGGAGAATAACCTGTCATTTAATGCAAGCCATGTCCGTGTTGTAGTTGTTGGAGAATAACCTGTAATTTAATGCAAGCCATACCCAGGTTGTAGTTGTTGGAGAATAACCTGAAAATTAATGCAAACCATGCCCATGTTGTGGTTGTTGGAGAAAAACCTGTAATTTAATGCAAGCCATGCCCATGTTGTGGTTGTTGGAGAATAACCTGTAATTTAATGCAAGCCATGTCCAGGTTGTGGTTGTTGGAGAATAACCTGTAATTTAATGCAAGCCATACCCATGTTGTTGTTGTTGGAGAATAACCTGTCATTTAATGCAAGCCATGTCCATGTTGTGGTTGTTGGAGAATAACCTGTCATTTAATGCAAGTTACGTCCATGTTGTAGTTGTTGGAGAATAACCCGTAATTGAATGCAAGCCATACCCATGTTGTAGTTGTTGGAGAATAAACTGTAATTTAATGCAAGCCATGCCCATGTTGTGGTTGTTGAATAACCTGTAATTTAATACAAGCCACGTCCATGTTGTAGTTGATGGAGAATAACCTGTTATTTAATGCAAGCCATACCCATGTTGTAGTTGTTGGAGAATAACCTGTAATTTAATGCAAGCCATGCCCATGTTGTGGTTGTTGGAGAATAACCTGTTATTTAATGCTAGCCATGCCCATGTTGTGGTTGTTGGAGAATAACCTGTAATTTAATCGAGCCACGCCCATGTTGTAGTTGCAGTTGTTGAAGTATAACACAACATTGATGGGTTGATGTGGGCGGAGTATAACCTGCCAACCTTTTATGTCATTGAGTCCCTTAAGGGTGCCCTCTGGTGAATATCAGAACAGTAAGAATTTTTAATTTCCCTGATTTTTATGAAGACTAACATATTACTAGTTAGTTTCTGGAAAAATAATGATGGGTCGGTGATATAACTTGTTCGCAAAATTAACCTTTAGTAATACACTCTCACAGTGTGGTTTTAAATTCTGAATCAGCTGAAAATTGTGTATGGCAACTTATATGTGTGTAGTGTGGTTTGCAGAACAGGTATCGATTTTCCGTCTTTTTTAATGTAATAGTTCATACTTTAGGACGAAAAATTAAGAGTTGTGGTATTTTTATCACCATCTGAACAATTATTACATCCCTTGTCATTACCCGACCCAGTTTACTATAAATTGCATTTTTAGCTCAACTGATCAGAGATCAGCGGAGCTTATGCCGTGGTGCGGCGTCCGTCGTCCGTCTGTCCGTCTGTCTGTCCGTCTGTCCGTAAACTTTTATTTGTAGCGACTTCACAGCTGAAACTACTGGATGGATATTCATGAAACTTTACAGAAATGTTGCCCATAAAGTCTAGTTGATCCTAGCAAAAAATCATGTTGATGTGAAATCCAAGATGGCCGCCAAAGCTAAAAATAGAGTTTTAAAATACAAGTTTGTAGCGACTTCTTCTTGAAAACCATAAGTGATATTGATATGGGACTTTTTCTAAAATGATCAGCATGACATGATGTTGATCCTAGTCAAAAATCGTTTTGATTCAACATTAAACATGGCTGCCAGCGGCCATCTTTGTTTACATAGAGTTATATAGTAAAAACTTGTAGCGACTACTCCTCTGAAACTACTTGGCGGATTGTCATGAAACTTTACAGGAATGTTGCTCTTGATGTCTAATTGATCCTATCAAAATTTCAGGTCGGCCGGAAATTCAAGATGGCCGTCACAGCTAAAAATAGATTTTTAAAAAATAAGTTTGTAGCGACTACTTCTTGAAAACTATAAGTGATATTGATATGGGACTTTTTCTAAAATGATCAGCATGACATGATGTAGATCCTTGTGGAAAAATATTTTGATTCGACGTTAAACATGGCTGCCAGTGGCCATCTTTGGTTACATAGAGTTATATAGTAAAAACTTGTAGCGACTACTCCTCTGAAACTACTTGACGGATGTTCATGAAACTTCACAAGAATGTTGCTCTTGATGTCTAGTTGATCCTAGAAAAATTTCAGGTCGGCCGGAAATTCAAGATGGCCGCCACAGCTAAAAATAGATTTAAAATAAATAAGTTTGTAGCGACTACTTCTTCAAAACAGTAAGAGATATTGATATTGGACTTTTTCTAAAATGATCAGTATGACATGATGTTGGTCCTTGTAGAAAATCGTTTTGATTTGACCTTAAACATGGCTGCTTTGTTTACATAGAGTTATATAATGAAAACTTGTAGCGACTACTTCTTTGAAACTACTTGACGGATTTTCATGAAACTTCACAGGAATGTTGCTCTTAATGTCTTATTGATCTTAGCAAAATTTCAGGTCGGCCGGAAATTCAAGATGGCCGCCACGGTTAAAAATAGATTTTCAAAAAACAAGTCTGTAGCGACTACTTCCTGAAATCAAAATCAATCAGTAGAGCTTCAAGGTCATTGACCTCTTGTTAAATTTGTGATAAATCAATTTTTCATGATAAAGGAACAGTTAACTTTTTGAGATATTTTGTCTACAATATATATAAGACCTGAGTTTTAGAATGAAAAAATAAAAATTGGGGGTCGGTGTGCATATAAGAAAGATATTCAATAAAAACTGAGAAAAAAATGTGCTTTTTTAGATTTCGACGAGCTCTGACATATAACGGCATAGGTCTGTAACAAATAATAGGAACAATACTTTGTATTGCTGTCTCTGTATATCCTAACACATGTCTTTGTAATAAAGTTTAAATTAAGTGAATATCTTAATCGGTTTTTGAGAAATACCATCTTTTGTACCCCTACCCCCCATTTTGGCTTATGTTAAAAATTGTCAATTTTGGGCACAAAATGTGAGGTAAAAAAAAAAATCTAAAAAATGTTCATTTTTTTTGCACTAAAATATCCCTATTGGGCATGCGATTATAATTTTTGAAATATAACAAATGTAAATTTCCGGAAGTGCAAAAATCCAAAACCTCAGCAGTGGTCACCCTTAATGAATACCAATAGTACCTTTAAAGACACATTTCCCAAAGCTACTTGGTCATTGAAAAAGCATGAGAAGCTTGAATATTTACAGCCAGCACGCTTCATGGCTGATCAACTCCGGTATATAAATTGAGGCCCGCCCTTAGTTTTTTATTTGTATAGCATGCTATATTGGGGTTAAGAATAGCTTAACAACGCTTTGTAATTTACTTTAATGAAGAAATATATGTTCATCATTTAGCTTTTGAATACAAAACTTATCTGGTATTTCTTAATTGTTTTTAGACCAAAAATCAGAGCACAACACAATAAATATACAGCATTCTTTAATGTGTTATGTGTACTGGTCACAAATGCTTTATTGGGTGGGCCTCATTATCTGAACCCTTAATGAATACAGATAGTACCTTTAACTCCTAAATCTCAACAGGACCTCTTTACCATTAATGAATACAGACAGTAACTTTTAACTCCTAAATCTCAAAAGGACCAATTTACCCTTAATGAACACCAATAGTACCTTTAATTAATAAATTTCAACAGGACTTACCCTTAATGAATATAGATAGTACCTTTAACTCCTAAATCTCAACAGGATCAATTATCCTTAATGAATTCAGATAGTACCTTTAATGCGTAAGTCTCAACAGGATCAGTTTACCCTTACTGAAATTTCCATGGTACCTTTAACTCCTAAATCTCAACATGATCAATTATCCTTAATGAATACAGATAGTACCTTTAACTCCTAAATCTCAACAGGACCACTTTACCCTTGATGAACATCAATAGTACCTTTAATGCCTAAATCTCAACACGACCAATTATCCTTAATGAATACAGATATTACTTTTAATGCCTAAGTCTCAACAGGACCAATTTACCCTTAATGAATACCATGGTACCTCTCAACAGGACCATTTAAACAATGTACCAATAGTACCTTTAATGCCTAAATCTAATTTACCCTTAATGAATACAGATAGTACCTTTAACTGTTTTACTCCTAGTATAATTTGTGTTGTAATGCTGCTGCTGATCGTAATTAGTTGTTTGCGTATCCCCCTGGGTGACAACATGACTTGGTGTATCCCCCTGGGTGACAACATGACTTGATGTATCCCCCTGGGTGACAACATGAATTGATGTAGCCCTCTGGGTGACATTATGACTTGATGTATCCCCCTGGGTGACAACATGACTTGATGTAGCCCTCTGGGTGACATTATGACTTGATGTATCTCCCTGGGTGACAACATGACTTGATGTATCTCCCTGTGTGACAGCATGACTTGATGTATCCCCCTGGGTGACAACATGACTTGATGTATCCCCCTGGGTGACAACATGACGATGTATCTCCCTGGGTGACAACATGACTTGATGTATCTCCCTGGGTGTCAGCATGACTTGATGTATCCCCCTGGGTGACAGCATGACTTGATGTATCTCCCTGTGTGACAGCATGACTTGATGTATCCCCATGATGACAACATGGCTTGATGTATCTCCCTGGGTGACAACATGACTTGATGTATCTCCCTGGGTGACAGCATGACTTGATGTATCCCCCTGGGTGACAACATGACTTGATGTATCCCCCTGGGTGACAACATGACTTGATGTATCCCCATGATGACAACATGACTTGATGTATCTCCCTGGGTGACAGCATGACTTGATGTATCCCCATGATGACAACATGGCTTGATGTATCCCCCTGGCTGACAACATGAATTGGTGTATCCCCCTGGGTGACAACATGACTTAATGTATCTCCCTGGCTGACAACATGAATTGGTGTATCTCCCTTGGTTACAACATAACTTGATGTATCTCCCTGGGTGACAACAAGAATTGGTGTATCCCCCTGGGTGACAACATGACTTGATGTATCTCCCTGGGTGACAACATGACTTGATGTATCTCCCTGGGTGACAACATGACTTGATGTATCTCCCTGGGTGACAACATGACTTGATGTATCCCCCTGGGTGACAATATGACTTGATGTATCCCCCTGGGTGACAACATGACTTGATGTATCTCCCTGGGTGACAACATGACTTGATGTATCTCCCTGGGTGACAGCATGACTTGATGTATCCCCCTGGGTGACAACATGACTTGATGTATCTCCCTGGGTGACAACATGACTTGATGTGTCCCCCTGGGTGACAACATGACTTGATATATCTCCCTGGGTGACAGCATGACTTGATGTATCCCCATGATGAAAGCATGACTTGATGTATCCCCCGGGGTGACAGCTTGACTTGATGTATCCCCCCTGGGTGACAGCATGACTTGATGTATCCATCTGGGTGACAACATGAATTGATGTATCCCCCTGGGTGACAACATGAATTGATGTATCCCACTGGGTAACAATATGACTTGGTCCACCTTACTAATGATAGTATTGACTAGACTAGTTATTGTGTATCTTTACACTGGACCTTCCTGTGAGTATAGAGTTAAAAGTATTCAAAACTCTGTTGTTGTACTTTTAATAAATGTTTTGCTTGCTATCACTTCAAATTGAAATTTGATACATGTCTTTATAGAGGAATTGAAAATGTTGGATACTGTAAATTAACTTTTAGTCGAAAAACCAAACACCAAATTTTCTGATTTTTGCACGCAACAGAGGAAACAAAAACTCACAAAGGTAAAGGTACTCTTGATGCACCCTTGTATGTCCAAAATGTAATGTCTCGGTCCCCAATTACAGCTACTGCAATATAGCTTAATAAAGCTGATATATTTCTAATTAAAGATGCTGAATAGTGTTTTACAGCTACTATATTACTAATAAAACAGCTATATTGTATTTTACAGATATATTACAGCTGCTATATTGTGTATAACAGTCGTTTTGTTTTATAATACAGCTGCTTTATTGTATATTACAGCTGCTGTATTGTATATTACAGCTGCTATATAGGGTATTGCAGCTGCTGTATTGGGTATTATATCTGCTAAATTGTATATTGCTGGTGCTAAATTGCGTATTACATCTGCTATATTGTGTATTACAGCTGCTATAATAGGTATTGCAGCTGCTATATTGTATGTATATTACAGCTGCTATATTGGGTATTACAGCTGCTATACTGTATGTATATTACAGCTGCTATATTGGATATTACAGCTGCTATATTGTATGTATATTACAGCTGCTAGATTGTGTATTACAGCTGCTATATTGGATATTACAGCTGCTATATTGTATAATGCAGCTGCTATATTGTATACTACAGCTGCTATATTGTGTACTACTGCTGCTATATTGTATATTACAGCTGCTATATTGATATAATACAGTTGCTATATTGTATATTACTGCTGCTATATTGTATATTACAGCTGCTATATTGATATAATACAGCTGCTATATTGTATATTACTGCTGCTATATTGGATATTACAGCTGCTCTATTGTATAATACAGCTGCTATATTGTATATTACTGCTGCTATATTGCATATAGCAAGTGCTATGGTGTATATTACAGCTGCTATATTGTATATTACAGCTGCTATATTGATATAATACAGCTGCTATATTGTATATTACTGCTGCTATATTGATATAATACAGCTGCTATATTGTATATTACTGCTGCTATATTGCATATAGCAAGTGCTATGGTGTATATTACAGCTGCTATATTGTGTATGACTGCTGCTATATGATATATAATTGCTGTATTGTATAATACAGCTGCTATATTGTATATTACTGCTGCTATATTGCATATAGCAAGTGCTATGGTGTATATTACAGCTGCTATATTGTGTATGACTGCTGCTATATGATATATAACTGCTGTATTGTATAATACAGCTGCTATATTATATAATACAGCTGCTATATTGTATATTACTGCTGTTATATTGCATATAGCAAGTGCTATGGTGTATATTACAGCTGCTATATTGTGTATGACTGCTGCTATATGATATATAACTGCTGTATTGTATAATACAGCTGCTATATTATATAATACAGCTGCTATATTGTGTACTACTGCTGCTATATTGTATTTAATTTCAAGTGCTATGTTGTGTATTACAGCTTCTATATTGGGTTTACAAGTGCTATATGGCATAATACAACTGCTATATTGTGCTTTGTTTGTTTATATGGTGTTGCTAATACAGCTGCTGTCTTGTGTATTACAGCTGCTATATTGTGTATTGCAACTGCTATATTGTGTATTGCAACTGTTATATTGCATAATACAGCTGCTATATTGTACATAAGAGCTGGTATATTGTGTATCACAACTGATATATATTACAACTGCTGTTTTGCATAATACAGCTGATATGTTAAACTACAGCTGCTATATAGTGTATTATAGCTGATATATATTACAGGTGCTATATTGCATAATACAGATGCTAAATTGTGTATAACAACTGCTGTTTTGCATAATACAGCTGCTATGCTGTACATTACAGCTGCTATGCTGTACATTACAGCTGCTATGCTGTACATTACAGCTGCTATGCTGTACATTACAGCTGCTATATTTGAACGATTCTTGCTGCATCTCATATTCCAGTTGTTACATTGACATATGGAATAGCAGTCACAGTTACTTCTAACACTATACATCAACATGTTTAGGAGATTCTTGCCTGTGGTGTCTTGATTGTGTCTCCTACAGCTGTTATATTGATCGTGGCGGTTTCTATAAGGAAGTTTGATCTTGCGTCTCCCACACTGGCTCCCACATGGTTATTGATTTTCATGACTTCTGGCAGTTCTCCTCTGAGTTTGTATTGAACATGGTATTTTATCTTAGTTATTGACATCCATGTACTAGTGCAGTTTACTCCTTTGTAAATGTCTACATTTTGTAGGTGATGATGATTGATGATGATGATGATGATGATGATTATGTATTGGTGGGTGGTAGTAGTGTTGTTGATAATGATGATGGTTATGATAATGATAGTTACGATGATGATGATGATGATGATGATTATGATGGTGGTGATGGTGATGGTGATGATGATGATGAAATAAGTGGTGGTTTTTAGCTCTACTGATCAGAGATCAGCAGAGCTTGTGCCGTGGCGGTGTCCGTCGTCCGTCCGTCTGTTCATAAACTTTTTCTAGCGACTACTCCTCTGAAACTACTGAATGGATTTTCATGAAACTTTACAGAAATGTTGCCCATGAAGTCTAGATGATCCTAGCAAAAATTCATGTTGATGTGAAATCCAAGATGGCCGCCAAATATAAAATAGATTTTCAAAAAACAAGTTTGTAGCGAGTACTTCTTGAAAACTATAAGTGATATTGATATGGGACTTTTTCTAAAATGATCAGTATGGAATGATGTTGATTCTTGTCGAAAATTATTTTGATGCGACGTTAAACATGGCCGCCAGTGGCCATCTTTGTTTACATAGAGTTATATAATGAAAACTTGTAGCGACTATTCCTCTGAAACTACCTGATGGATTTTCATGAAACTTCACACGAATGTTGCTCTTGATGTCTATTTGATCCTAGCAAAACTTCAGGTCGGCCGGAAATTCAAGATGGCCACTACGGCTAAAAATAGATTTTCAAAAAACAAGTTTGTAGCGACTACTTCTTGAAAACTATAAGTGATATTGGTATGGGACTTTTTCTAAAATGATCAGCATCACATGATGTTGGTCTTTGTCGAAAATTGTTTTGATTCATTGTTAAACATGGCTGTCAGCGGCCATCTTTCTTTACATAGAGTTATCTAGTAAAAACTTGTAGCGACTACTGCTCTGTAACTACTCGACGGATTTTCGTGAAACTTCACAGGAATGTTGCTCCTGATGTCTAATTGATACTAGCAAAATTTCAGGTCGGCCTTATTTTGATTTGATGTTAAACATGGCCGACAGTGGCCATCTTTGTTTACATTTAGTTATATGATGAAAACTTGTAGCGACTACTCCTGTGAAACTACTTGACGGATTTTCATGAAACTTCACAGGAATGCTGATCTAGCTATCAAAACCAGTAGAGCTTCAAGGTCATTGACCTCTTGTTGAGTTTATGATGATATGGTTATGATGATGGGTGGTGGCAGCTGCAACAATGACAGTGATCCTTTAATCCTAAATACAAGAGCGTAAGTGCAAGAGTATTGGTCCGCTTGACATGGTCATTTTTTCTTAAAACAAAACTGATCATATTGTTATAGAGTTAATTTGAAGGTGAAGACTTCATTGTACATTCCTCTATAAAGGAGGTACGTTACTCTATAAAGGAGGTACATTCCTCTACAAGCCAACGCAATAGGAGATTTCAGACAACATTGTAGTTCATATATGTTTATATGCCGGGACTCAGTTCCGATATACTGCTGCTCGCTCAAGGAAGTAAAAAAAGGGAGACGAATCTTTTTTAAAATGGTTAGGTTGGGAGACTGAAAACAAACATAACTTTTAATTTTGGCCTTACACTAAATGTAAAAAAAACTGGTTATTGGGGATATTTGCCAGCTGTTATACTGAGTTCCTCACCATATAGTGCGATAAAATTAACATGAAAAAAGTTAAACTGCGGACTTATTGCAACAGAAATAATTTTACAGCTTCTACAAGTCTAGACATGTAGCTTTAATATGCTGAAAATTAGACAAAACCCTTCTAGATTTAAGTTTACTTATAATGGCAATATGTATTAGAAATTAGACATGTTTGAAAGGAGATTTATGCCTTCATTTATCATAATTAGTGCAACTTTGAACTCCGAATACATATTGATGCCTTGTAAACATTGTTTGTGGACAAAAACGCATGTTGAATTACCCCACCCACAAAAATCACAATAGAAAAGTCAGCATGTATCAAAGGTAAAACTACATCATATGCATTTTAACGAAACAATTTGAAGTACATACTCATATTAAGATCACTGATGATTTTAGTACGAAATATAGTTTTACTTGTTAACGTTTCTACCTCAGAAGAAGTCGTAATATCTCAAGATAGGAAAAAACAATTTAGGTATGAACCAGAACCATTCTTTGTACAATTTGAAAATGTATGGATCGAGTACGAAATAAGCAAATTGAAATGAACTAGTAACTGGATAGCGCAATTTATCCGAATTTCGATGGACGTTTAAATGTATTTTGTACTGAAAGGAACTTATTCTTTATCAATAGAATAAATCTAGAAAAATATCATTTATTAGATATAGGCATCGATTAAAAGTGATGCGCTTGGCAAAAATCTACCAAAATTTCTATGAAAAATCAGGGGAAATGAGACCCCGACCAAAACGGTTACAAACTCTAATAAGTAAATATGCATTCATGATTTTGTCTAACTTTTGTGTTTGGTCATCTCTTTATACCTAGGTTTAGAAAATGTTAAAACATTTTCTGTTGCAATTAGTCCGAGGTGATATGTTCTACTGATTCGCCTAATAGTAATCATGAACAATCTTTGTTTTGCAGGCTTTGGATGGTTTTTTGTTTGTGGTTAATTCTCAAGGCAAAGTTGAATTTGTATCTGATAACGTGACTCAATTCCTTAAATATACCCAGGTAAGTATTATTGTTTACTACTGTTGATAAAAGATATTGCAAGAGTGATCAATTATTGAATTTATTAAAGGAGTTTGCAAAATTCTGGTGCGGAGGCTTGATGAGAAACTACATGGATCAACCAAACCCAGATCATCTTATTTGTTCGACTTGTTTTGAATAGTGTTTCACATCATTTGTAGCGAATTGTTTTAGGCCATATATGACGGTCGATTTGTGTGTGGTAGAGGCAGACCATCCTATTTTTCCTGGGTACAACCAGTACTGATACCTCCCGCCATCCATAAGAATCAACACGTTCTCACAAGTTGAAACCCCAGTAGGATTCGAACCCGCAGCAGTGAGCGGCGAGAAGGTTTGCAATGCAACGGACCACTTAGGCGCTATCATCTAATTTGTAAATTAGGTAATGCAGCTCTGTTACTCAGATGATCTCCACAAATGATCATGATCTTCACTTTTACGGGTCATTCCATTACATTATTAAATGTCACTTTAAACTCTGTAAGCACAGATCCACCAAATTTGCCCCGTGTGGTTCCGGGGGCCCCGTTTAGTTCCGGGGGCCCAGTTTGGTTACAGGGCAAAGAATAGGGCCACTGCAGATCCCTTTGATAATTCATGTTCATTTTATCATTTTTTGTTCATGCTCATTAAAGGTCTTCATCATGACCCCTGCATTTTTTTAGTTGCCATCTCGCTCATATCACTAGAGCAGTGGCAGAAAAACTATAACGTGGCTCCATCATAAATGGAGTGTCTACAATAGAATTTGCAGCAACTCTGCAGTTCAGGGTGAGAAAGTTCTAGGCCCATTCTCCATATTTTATCTCCATGTACATGGAGGATGAGCCTGGCATGTTCAGTCCTGTTCGACGCCATATAACCATTCATGTGTTGGTGCGCCTTAAAACCCCAATTCAATTCAATTCAACCAAATTTGGATCATATTTATATGCTGGGTTGTAAAGCTCAAATACAGAGAGTTTAAGCAAGTGACCTTGACCTTTATAGGTCATCAAGTCGCTGACCTTTACAGGTCATCATGTGACCTTGACCTTTACAGGTCATTAACTGTAGATCTCCATCGTCTAGGGGTCGACAGCGTTGTAAACCTTCTCGCCTCTCATCGCTGCAGGTTCGAATCCCACATGGAGCTCAACTTGTAAAGTGAGAAAGTGTCGATTCTAACAGATGGCGGAAGGTATACAGCTCTACCCAGAAATAAGTGGGTGGGTTGCCTCATCACAAAAAATCAACCGTCATACATAGCATAAAATGTGCTGGAAAATGACGTTTAAACTCATCTGAAACATTAACTAGGATTTGGCAATCTAGAACCATTCAGTATCTGTTGGGAGAGCATTTCAGGGTCATGGACCTCTTGTTTCAGCTCAACTGGTCAGTGTTCAGATGATCTGATGGCGCATTGAGCGTTCATCTGTTAGCTCATTGTTTTATACAAGATAACTTTAGTAACCACTTCTAATTTCCGCTAAACTTAATTTGACGGTTTGTTTCTTCAGATCTGGCCGGGATGTTAAAGATCATAAATAGTCTGAATGTACTGAAAATAACGTAAAATGCCATTCAACCAACCATATCCAGGTTGGGATTGATAATGAGCAAAAATGACAAATGCATTAAAGAGTCATTGCCCTTGATTATGTTAATATAAGGGAATATCTAACTGAAAAGAAATGGCTTTTGATTTTTAGCTCGACTGATCAGAGTTCAGCAGATGTGGTGCGGTGTCCGTCGTCCGTCTGTCTGTCCGTCTGTCCGTAAACTTTTATTTGTAGCGACTACTTTTCTGAAACTGCTGGATGGATATTCATGAAACTTTACAGAAATGTTGCCCATGAAGTCTAGTTGATCCTAGCAAAAATTCATGTAGATGTGAAATCCAAGATGACCGCCAAAGCTAAAAATAGATTTTTAAAATACAAGTTTGTAGCGACTACTTCTTGAAAACTCTAAGTGATATTGATATAGGACTTTTTCTGAAATGATCAGCATGACATGATGTTGGTCCTTGTCGAAAATCGTTTTGATTCGGCGTTAAACATGGCTGCCAGCGGCCATCTTTGTTTACATAGAGTTATATAGTAAAAACTTGTAGCGACTACTCCTTTGAAACTACTTGGCGGATTTTCATGAAACTTTACAGGAATGTTGCTCTTAATGTCTAATTGATCCTAGCAAAATTTCAGGTCGGCCAGAAATTCAAGATGGCCGCCACAGCTAAAAATAGATTTTTAAAAAAGAAGTTTGTAGCGACTACGTCTTGAAAACTATAAGTGATATTGATATGGGACTTTTTGTAAATTGATCAGCATGACATGATGCTTATCAGAGTCAAACATTATTTTGATTCGATGTTAAACATGGCTGCCAGTGGCCATGTTTGTTTACATAGAGTTATATGATGAAAACTTGTAGCGACTACTCCTCTGAAACTACGTGACGGATTTTCATGAAACTTCACAGGAATGTTGCTCTTGATGTCTAATTGATCCTAGCAAAATTTCAGGTCGGCCGGAAATTCAAGATGGCTGCCATGGTTAAAAATAGATTTTCAAAATACAAGTTTGTAGCAACTACTTCTTGAAAACTATAAGTGATATTGATATGGGACTTTTTCTAAAATGATCAGCATGACATGATGTTGGTCCTGGTCAAAAATCGTTTTGATTCGACGTTAAACATGGCTGCCAGCGGCCATCTTTGTTTACATAGAATTATATAGTAAAAACTTGTAGCGACTACTTCTCTGAAACTACTGGGCGGATTTTCATGAAACTTAACAGAAATGTTGCTCTTAATGTCTAATTGATCCTATCAAAATTTCAGGTCGGCCGGAAATTCAAGATGGCCGCCATGGCTAAAAATAGATTTTCAAAATACAAGTTTGTAGCGACTACTTCTTGAAAACTATAAGTGATATTGATATGGGACTTTTTCTAAAATGATCAGCATGACATGATGTTGGTCCTTGTCAAAAATCGTTTTGATTCGATGTTAAACATGGCAGTCAACGGCCATCTTTGTTTACATAGAGTTATATAATGAAAACTTGTAGCGACTACTCCTCTGAAACTACTTGACTGATTTTCATGAAACTTCACAGGAATGTTGCTCTTGATGTCTAATGATCCTAGCAAAATTTTAGGTCGGCTGGAAATTCAAGATGGCCGCAACGGCTAAAAATAATTTTTCAAAAAAGTTTGTAGCGACTACTTCCTGAAATCAAAATCAATCAGTAGAGCTTCAAGGTCATTGACCTCTTGTTTATAAATTTGATTTAATGTTTGGTTTAATAAGGTCCCACTTCGTCACTCACCGCTGCGGGTTCGAATCCCACTGGGAGGTCGATTTGTAAGTGAGGAAGTGTCGATTCTTACGGATGGCGGGAGGTGTACAGTACTGGTTCTACCCAGGAAAAGTGGGTGGTCTGCCTCCACCACAAAAAAAATCGACCGTCATATATAACCTTACATGTGTTGAATATGACGTAAAACACAATACAAACAAACAAACAATAATAAGGTCCCGGATGAGTTTGATGAGAAAAATCAACTAGTGTATTACACAGTTATTATATCCCCGCTTTCTCTAAGTGAAGTGGGCTATATAGGAATCATGTTGTCGGTAACGTCTCATCGCCTTGCGTCCCGTAACACATTTTTGTCCTGTCCCAGCGCATTGCATCCCATAATATATTTTCATTACTTCCATTCCTCAAACAGTTTGAATGGGTTGTTCCCAAAATTCATATATACATTCATATACATGTCCCTCTACATCATCCATTGTTGATTGCCTAATTTATTACAGAATTATGGCCCTTTGTTTGACTTAAAATTTAAGGGGGTGTATTCATCGCCTTCAGTGATAGTTCTAGTTTTCCCTTGTTTATGTCCAATGTTGTACGACATTACCACATTATTTATCACTAATGGTTAAGGGTTCAGAAGTAAGTTAGAGTCAGAATCCCAGATTCTTTTGTGTCATTTCCTCGTATCAGGGACATCTCAAAATAACCTATAATGTGTTAATGAGCCTTTTATCAACAATTTGCTTGCATTGCATGTCTTTTTTTCATGCCGCCCATTTCTCTACTTGACTGTCTAACATGACTTTATTGTGTTTCAGGACGATCTTATTGGAAAGAGTGTGTACAATATTATTCACGTAGGTGACCATGCCCAGTTCAGTAACAGTCTAATGCCCATGTGTGTCAGTAAGTACGCTAACAACCAATCTGCATAATAGACATGGCCAATATGCCGGTCCAATCTTCACAATAGACATACATTGCCAATGTCAGGTCCAATCTTCACAATAGACATACATGGCCAGTATGCCAGTCCAATCTTCACAATAGACATGGCCAATATGCTGGTATGCCGGTCCAATCTTCACAATAGACATACATGGCCAATATGCTGGTCCAAACTTCACAATAGACATACCTGGCCAGTATGCCAGGCCAATCTGCAAAATAGACATGGCCAATATGCCAGTCCAATCTTCACAACATACATGGCCAATATGCCGTTCCAATCTTCACAATAGACAAACATTGCCAGTATGCCGGTACAATCTTCACAATAGACATACATGGCCAATGTCAGGTCCAATCTTCACAATAGACATACATGGCCAGTATGCCAGTCCAATCTTCACAATAGACATGGCCAATATGCTGGTATGCCGGTCCAATCTTCACAATAGACATACATGGCCAATATGCCGGTCCAAACTTCACAATAGACATACCTGGCCAGTATGCCAGGCCAATCTGCAAAATAGACATGGCCAATATGCCGGTATGCCAGTCCAATCTTCACAACATACATGGCCAATATGCCGTTCCAATCTTCACAATAGACAAACATTGCCAGTATGCCGGTACAATCTTCACAATAGACATTTATGGCCAATATGTCAGTCCAATCTTCACAATAGACATTTATGGCCAAAATGCCAGTCCGATCTTCACAATAGACATACATTGCCAATGTGTCGGTCCAATCTTCACAATAGACACGCATGGCCAATATGCCAGTCCAATCTTCACAACAGACATTTATGGCTAATATGCCGGTCCAATCTTCACAATAGACATTTATGGTCAATATGCTGGTCCAATCTTCACAATAGACATTTATGGCCAAAATTCCGTTCAGATGTTCACAATAGACATTTATGGCCAATATGCCGGTCCAATCTTCACAATAGACATTTATGGCCAATATGCCTGTCCAATCTTCACAATAGATATTTATGGCCAATATGCTGGTCCAATCTTCACAATGGACATTTATGGCCAAAATGCCGTTCAAATGTTCACAATAGACATTTATGGCCTATATGCCGGTCCAGTCTTCACAATAGACATTTATGGCCAATATGCCGGTCCAGTCTTCACAATAGACATGTATAGCCAATATGCCGGTCCAATCTTCACAATAGACAAAAGAAATTGTCAGTAAAACATAATGCAATAAACAAAAGAAAAATGTATAATAATTTCACAGAGATAACCTCGTACAATACCACTGTTATTGATTTGAATAAAACTGTCCTTTATGTTTTTGTAGCTTGTTTGAAACCAATGTAATATCATTACATTTTATAACATCATCTTTGTTATAGGTAGTGGAATTAACTGGCCAACAGACAATCTAGGTGGAAAAGGACGACTGTTTAATTGCCGATTACTAATTAAGCCATTATGTAAGTAACTTGCACATTGTATTTATACCCCTGCTGTCACAAAGTATACATTTTACAACAAACGGTTACAAAAACACCCGACCTCATGGGCCTATGTCTTTTAAATAATTCAATTATTTATACAGATATCAGAATGTTTCTTTTCAACCATCGGTGTTATTTTTTGTTTTTGGTGGAAGAAGGAGAAGCGGAAAATTCAACATGAATTGGAGAAAGGGGGATAATAGTTTTTATCTCTATTGATAAAGATCAGCAGAGCTTATGCTGTGGTGCGGTGTCCATCTGTCCGTCCGTAAACTTTTTTTTTGTATCGACTACTCCTCTGAAACTACTGAATGGATTTTCATCAAACTTTACAGGAATGTTGCCCATGATGTCTTGTTGATCCTAGCAAAAATTCGCGTTGATGTGTAATTCAAGATGGCCGTCAAAGCTAAAAATAGATTTAAAAAAAAAGAAATGTACCGACTATTCTTGAAAACTATAAGTGATATTGATATGGGACTTTTTCTAAAATGATCAGCATGACATGATGTTGGTCCTTGTCGAAAATCATTTTGGTTCGCCATTAAACATGGCTCTTTCTTTACATAGAGTTATATAGTAAAAACTTGTAGAGACTACTCCTCTGAAACTACTTGTTGGATTTTCATGAAACTTCACACCTTGATGTCTAGTTGATCCTAGCAAAGTTCCCTGTCAGCCGGAAATTCCTGATGGCCACCACGGCTTAAAATAAGATTTAAAAAAAAAGAAAGTTTGTAGCGACAACTACTTGAAAACTATGAGTGATATTGATACGGGACTTTTTCTAAAGTTATCTGCATGACATGATGTTGGTCCTTGTCTAATATCATTTTGATTCATCATTAAACATGGCTGCCAACGGTCATCTTTGTTTCATATAGTTATTGTCTCGCCTCTTGAAGAAATGTGAGACGTAGGCGCCACTATTGTTGGCGGGCTCGATGGCGTCAACATATTGTATTATTACTTTTTTGTCCTTGGGAGTAGAATGTTCAAATTCCATATATAACCTCCTGGTCATTGTCCGTGTTAATGCCAATAACTTCCAGCCCTCCAAATGACCATGGGTTCGAGTCAAGGTCACTTAAATACATGTACCTTCACCAAAAAAATGTGTTGAAGTGTGTTAAATTATTATAACTTTTTTGTTCTTTGGAGCAGAGTGTTCAAATTTCATATATAACCTCTATGCCATTGTCCTTCTTAATACCAATAACTTCCCGCTCTCCAACTGACCATGGGTTGGAGTCCATCGGTTCAGCCTCAAACTGTTTCAAGGTCAGTGGTCTTGAATACATGTACTGTCTCCAAATTTCACAATACGGAAACCATCTCCAAATTTTATTACATTTAACTGTGAATGTGAAGTAACGATTTCATATCTAAACTCACTGGACATATAATAACTTCCAGCCACAACTCGCCCATAGTAGCAGAGATCATATCATTAATTATAATATGCACTGACATTTTCTGATGTGCTTATAATAAAAAACAATGAAAGCTGACAAGCTGATAATTGAACCAATTATACAGAACCATATACACTTTTCATTTGACAGCCACTGATAAGCTGTGCAGATTAAAATGCAAACAGTGGACATTTTCATTGCTATATATTGAGGGTGGTGCAGATTAAAATTTAAACACCTGGACTTTTTCATTGCTATATATCGAGGGTTCAGTGCAGAACTTTTGTAACTACATACATGTATGAATAAAGAAGGAGATACAATAGTTTTGCACTGAACCCTCGATATCCAAAATGTGTAAAGATTCTGGCAATAAATATGTTTAAATCAAACAATTAATTTGCAGAAAATTTGTTTGTTTGTTTGTATGGTGTTTTACGTCGTTTTCAACACGTAAGGTTATATATGATGTTCGATTTTTTGTGATGGAGGCAGACCACCCACTTTTCCTGAGTAGAAACTGTACTGTATACCTCCCGCCATCTCTAAATCGACACTTCCCCACTTAATTGCAGAAAAAATAAATTTAAAATATTAATTTAAAGAAAAAAGATTTTAATGACGATAATGATTCAGTGACAATGACAATAAAGACACACAATTTTATATTTAAAGGTTAAGCACTTAAAATGTTTAATGTTTGGCTAAAAGAATTCCTCTATTTAAAGGGACACTATTACTTTGAGCTTATAAAACAAACACAAAATAATTATGTTCTTATATATGCCGTCCCATGTATTGGAGGCTACGATCCTCCAAGAACATTAAAGAACCTTAGGAATCTATTTGATAGTAAGAGTAGGGCAGGTTCCTGGATTCCTATGTATCCTTCCCCTCTCTCTGGGGTGGCTGCAAAATAACCTATAATGTGTTCATGAGCCGTTAAAGAACATCTAATTTGATTCAGTTCAAAAATGTTTTGTATAGAAAATAAATACATGATACAATTGTAATGTTTAATATATTGGCATGCCAAATTTTGAGTTTACAAATGCTTTAAAAATGCTAAATATGATTTAGAAATTTGTGATTAAACCTCTTTGATAGAATAATGATTTGAAAAAAGGCCATGTTGGAGCATCACAAGCAGATACCAGCATTAATTTGTGATGACATGTTCATGATAAAATAGGACATATGCTTAGATTAAAATAGCAAAAAAGCAACAGCCGCTGTGTAATATGATACTTCCCAATTATAATAGTGGATATTTTTGCAGGCTAAACATGTTCAATATGAAATTAGCTTTTTAAATGACACTGTCTATAAGTAAGCCTATATTTAGCATAATGAAGTAACAAGCTGATATGGACACACGTCTATTTTTTTTGGCCGAATCCGGTCTATGGAATGCTAATGTTTGTCCATTCATCAATATTTGCATTTAGCTCCTTTTATGAAAAACTATGAACTCTACCCTCTTGAATGCAGACAAGGTACTTGACGTTGCGAGTCAACCATGTTGTGTGCAACTCTTTGTAGCGACTACTCTTCTGAAACTACTTGAAGGATTTTCATGAAACTTACAAGAAATGTTGTTGTTGATGTCTAGTTGATCCAGCAAAATTTCAGGTCGGCAGGAAATTCAAGATGGTCACCATGGTTAAAAATAGATTTTTAAAAATCAAATTTGTAGCGACTACTTCTTGAAAACTATAAGTGATATTGATATGGGACATTTTCTAAAATGATCAGCATGCCATGATGTTGAACCTTGTCGAAAATTAGTTTGATTCGACTTTAAACCTCGCCGCCAGCGGTCATCTTTGTTTGCATAGAGTTATGTAATACAAACTTGTAGAATTTTCATAGGAATGTTGCTCTTGATGTCTAGTTGATCCTAGCAAAATGTCAAGATGGCTGCTATGGCTAAAATAGATTTGAAAACCAAACAAATGTGTAGCGACTACTTACTGAAAACTGTAAGTGATATTGATATGGGACTTTTTCGAAATCGATCAGCATGACATGAGGTTGGTCATTGTTGAAAATCATTTCGATTCAACGTTAAACACGGCTGCCAGTGGCCATCTTTCTTTACATAGAGTTACATATTAAGAGCATGTAGCGACTACTCCTATGAAACTTCTTGACGGATTTTCATGAAACATCACAGGAATGTTGCTCTTGATATCTAGTTGATCATAGTAAAATTCTGGTCGGCTTGAAATTCAATATGGCCACCACGGCTAAAAATAGATTTAAAAAAACAAAAACAATTGTAGCGACTACTTCTTGAAAACTATAAATGATATTTGATAGGGACTTTTCTAAAATGATCAGCATGACATGTTGTTGGTCCCTGTTGAAAATTATTTTGATTCGACATAAACATGACTGCCACAGCCATCTTTGTTTACATAAGAGTTATATAGTAAAATCTTGTAGCGACTACTCCTCTGAAAGTACTCGACAGATTTTCATGAAACTTTACAGGAATATTGATCTAGCTATCAAAAACATAACAGTAGAGCTTCAAGGTCATTGACTTCTTGTTTATGATACAAGTTACAATAAATGCAAAACACCAAATATTTGATTTTATATTGTACAGGTGACCACAATGAAGATTTGGAAGCCAAGCAAACACATATATCCCAATATGAAAGCATGCAGATTTCGTCAATACTTCACCCATCAGACACATTTACTGGCAGCGAAAGTTCTGAAAGTTCAGGTTATTTCATTTTTTTAAATTCAATATTTTAAATTAATTAAATGTGGCAGTGGCGTATCCTACATGTTTATTCAGCTGTAGTATACAGTGTTTTTTCCTTACATAGGTGGTACCGATAAACAGAACCAGTTCCAATGGCAAAATGTATGTTGTTGTTTTTTTCCAAAATTGGAGTGAATTCCCAATCAAACAAAATAAATATATATATTTTAGATGAACATTTTTAATGGAAAAGGGGAGAAATTATACTCTTCTGGGAGGGGAATGAGGAGGCCAAATTTCGGCCCAAAAAAACAAGACAAATGCCCTGTCTGATATTCTATATATAATAGATAAATACAACATAATTATATTGTATGAAAATTGCCAATTTTGGTGGAATTTGGAACAAAGTAGTGAAAAAATCGATGTTCTGGTTGATGTATTGTCAGTATTTAGAAATCAAGTAAGGAATACACTGATATGATAGTGTAAATATTTTAAGAAAATCTCCAGATTTTTTGTGGATTGTTTATTTATTATTTCCATCGTATTTCAGTTTATTGTTGGAACTCCCAACTGCTCAGTTTGTACATGATGCAACAAATCTTGCAAAACCTTAAAGCCAGAGTTTTTTTATTTTTCGGTTCTCAGACCCTAAGGAAAAAATTCAAAAAAAAAAAAGAAAAAAAAATGCTGTTAGAAATCCAAAAGTTCTTTTCCTCAAAAATACAACCAGAAATCTGAAAGTTTTTTTCCTCAAAATTAGTAAAAAAAACTGGTATGCATATTTTTGTCTGCGTATTACTATTAAGCAACCATTTGATATGTTTAAAAATTAATGTTAAAAAAATCAGAAGATCACGTTTCTATGGATTTGTTCTGGTCACCTTTATGTTTAATAATGTAACTAACATCATTTTAAGAAACATACTGGAAGTTTCAGACTTTTTTCTGTTTTTCCCTCCTCCTGTGGAATCTTTTTTTTAGAAAAAAGTCTGAGAACCAAAACATAAAAAAAAAATGGCGTAAATTCAGAAACAAATACTGTAAGAATTTCGGATTGTAGCAAAATTTCTATAGATCTGGGCCCCGTTTTATGAAACGACTTGTGATCATTTTGATCGTAAATCAATTTCTTAAATGCTTCACTATAAATTACACTTTTCAAATAACGTGATTTCATTTCATTTCCTTATGCATGTGATATTTCTGCACTACGTGCACACATAATTGTCTACATTGAATGCTTAGGTGAAAAAAGTGAACGACTTTAAAATTTGAGACTTATCGTAAGATGTTATAATAAAACAGAGCCCAGTTCTGGATACTTTTATGTTTAACAATGTAACTAACACCATTTTAAGATACAAACTGAAAATGTTTCAGACTTTTTTGTTTTTTTTTCTCCTCCTGTGGAATCGTTTTTTAGAAATAAATCAGAGAAACAAAAACATATAAAAAAAACTGGCATAAATTATGGAAACAAATACTACAGGACTATTTCAGATTGCAGCTCAAGCCTAGTGTGTATAGCACGGAGACTTCCCCTGGCAGAGAAGACAAATACAATGCTGGGAGTGGAGCAGTTTACTACAAAGCAAGATTTAAAAGGAAAAATAATTGGATGTGATATCAGGTGGGTCCAATATATTTATATTTAGCAGGTATTGCTGGTGGTGTGAGTCATGCGTGCAAGTTTATTGATTATGCTTTGGGTCCGGCCAGAAAAGGTGTCTGGACCGAAGCTCCGATATAATGGTTGGTGACAAGATGGAATTGAGTGAAGGTTTGTGTCTCAGCCTGGCGTCGCAGTTACGGGGAGGGGTTGGCTTGGTCCAGTATATAGCGGGATGAACTTAAAACCGGAAGATACGTGCTCAATCCTCATCGGTGATAATCAGTTTCGTTAGTGTGTTCTTAGGCAAGACACTTTACCATAGCTCATGCGTCGGATGGAACAAACTGAGCAATCCCATGTATTTGAGTCTCCTCTGAGCCCGTTGATAAACCAAGAATCTATTCGATAGTAAGAGTAGGGAACCTTCCCATGTTGTATCCTTCCTCTCCCTCTCCCGTCCCTCTGGGGTGGCTGTAAATAACCTAGACTGTGTTGTATCCTTCCCCTCCCTCTCCCGTCCCTCTGGGGTGGCTGTAAATAACCTAGACTGTGTTGTATCATTCCCCTCCCTCTCCCGTCCCTCTGGGGTGGCTGTAAATAACCTAGACTGTGTTGATGAGCAGTTTCATTTCAATTCGAGGCTGCATACGAAGGTTAATCAAAAAGTTTTTGTGTCCTGCCATTCTGCTAATTCCATGTGAGATTTTATCCCATGAGTGAAAAGTAACTTATCTCACATGATATCACAGCACATTTCACCTTGCATGTTTATACGTTATCTTATAATTAGCTTCATAGTTGTCACTGTAAGGCTAACAGGCCAAATGGAGGGGAACATGATTAAATACCTGCAAAAAAAAAGTAGGACGACACTCAAAGAAATTCATGAAGACGTGAAAGACCTGTTGTTGATGGTTCCATTATCTAAGACATCCTCCTAGTTCCTGTACGCTGGTGCACTACAACACCTTTTACCGACTAACAAAGTTAAACATTTCCATGGCGTCTATTTGTAGTACCTTGTTTCACATTCTGGGAAAAGTAGGTTAGACATTAAATAAAATATTGCTGGCACTTTACCTATCAACTCAGTTTTTTTTTTGTTCCCTGACCATAATGTTTTATTCCGTTTAAAAATATTGTATTTATGACGGAGCAAGAAGAGCCCATATATGACAACACTGCAACCACTTTCCCTACTACTGCATAAACATTAAATACAAAACTAAATTTTATAAAGACCTTACCTAGCTACCCATATCGTATAGGAACCGGAGGGAGTTAATCCAGATACAAAACAATCATATTAAATGTACTTCAGGTTCATATAAATGTGCAATTGAATTTTTCAGTTGAGTCGCATGTTTCCTTTGGTTGGGTTTAATCTGATTGTCTCTAGTCTCTTTAAATGATTGGTCAGTTAAATGCAAACATATAAAATACAAATTAAAACAACTTGCCTATCAAGATCTTAAATGTTGGGCCAGTAAAAGGCTAACATCATTGATTTGGGACTTATATGTATCTTGTAGGTAAAACAAAATTTCTGGAAATGGTTAGAGGCAATCTCCCTAATCATATGTTTCCTTGAGAGTTATACTTTAACTATTGGGACACAACCCTCTTTTTGTGATTAGCATTTAAACTTTTTGGACTATCCCCTTTATGTGATTGGCAGTGTTACCCAGCATGCATCAAACAATTACAGTGTGGTTTTGTACTTCAATGTACATACTTAGATGTTTAATCCTTAATCCGCGAAGCACGACTATAATAGCCTTTGTGTCCATTGTAAACTCAGATCAGAGTAACTCGTAGGCTGATCAGGGTTTACAATGTCCGGCAGTTGATCAGTCATTTTCCCCAAAACACCCCTTTGTCACATAAATGGAATGGTCTTAATTCAAAGACAGAACAGTCCATAATATATATCTAGCGGATGTGTATGTTGCCAGGTGGCTTGAGTTCTGCCCTTAATTATATCAGTTGATGAAGTTCATTCACTTTTGTTTTGAGGTACTGTTTTTTTAAACGAAAATTCCCTTTTTAAACGAAAATTCCCTTTTTAAACTATATTTTTCTCTAAAATGTTAAACACTTTGCCACTGTTTTATTTTTAAAGTTTCAAAACAATTAGTGAGAAATGGTTGTCAGTAGAAAATAATTACTTGTAGGAATCACCACTTCTTCTGTTCCTCAGCAATCACAGTAAATCACTGGCAGAAATGTAATATATTGTGCTAATGGATAAAAGCTCTAGCGTTAAACTCTAAGATCAATTTGCGTAAATTGATTTTCTTAATGCTTAGTGGTATTGCTTAAGAGCTCAAGGAGTGTCGCTGTATCAGTCTGCATTGTGCATTTATGGCTCTACCAGTCTGCATTGTGCATATGTGGCTCTACCAGTCTGCATTGTGCATTTGTGGCTCTACCCGTCTGCATTGTGCATTTGTGGCCCTGCCATTATTCTGTGGCTCTGCCAGTCTGCATTGTGCATTTGTGACTCGGCCAGTCTGTATTGTGCATTTATGGCTCTACCAGTCTGCGTTGTGAATTTGTGGCTGTGCCAGTCTGCATTGTGCATTTGTGGCTCTGCCAGTTTGCATTGTGCATTTGTGGCTCTGCCAGTTTGCATTGTGCATTTGTGGCTCTGCCAGTCTGTATTGTGCATTTATGGCTCTGACGGTCTCAATCTCATCAAAATCATATCCTAATCACACTTTGAAACTCTCCGTTATAGGATCTGACAACACTGCCTTGGAGTTATTCATGAGAAGATCAACTAAATTCAATCATTGAAATCACGTGTTTTATATGCACTTCAGATGATGTTTGAGTGAATTGAACAAACGAAATTCCAAATAAAACATATTTATCCGAAAAAAGATGGAAGTCGTCGCGTGTTTATTGCTGTGGATTGCATGATAAATTCAAAAAAATGCACTTGCTGGCGTGTTTTACATCAAGAATACAAAGAAAATCATGAGTGCGATAATGTTTTTTTTGAAAACATCCGGAACATTCCATTAGTATCTGAAAATTATATATTCTGCCGAGATTGTTGCGACATTAGGTTTTCTAAATAGTATGTTCTAGTATGTCTGGCTCGCTTAGCTCAGTTGGTAGCGAGATGGACTATTGCAACATTCTATTATTATTACTTGCGAGTGTAATTTTAGTGTGGGTTCAACCCCACGAAGCGGTACATCTTTTTTTTGTCACTATTAAATTCCATCTAACAGTCTTGTTGTTTTTTCAGTAAATATTTTATAATGGTTGGTGTGATGTTTGTCAACGCAATTATTTTGTGTTGTATAAGCTAAAAGTTACGGACATTGTCGGTCTTTCAATACCAAGCTTAGACTGCTCCACAGCCTTTGACTGAAATGCAACATGCGCAGTGAAGCAGTCTCCAGATCTCCAATGCAGAGTTGTCAGATCCCTAATAGTGTAGAGTATCGTAGTGTGATAAAGGGTCTGATTTTAATGAGATTGTGCCAGTCTGCAATGTGCATTTGTGGCTCTACCAATCTGCATTGTGCATTACATTGTGTACATTTATTGATAAAATATTATTTATTAGTCCCCTACCGGACCGGAGGGGACTTTAGGTTTGCCCCCTGTTCGTCTGTCAGTCAGTCAGTCCGTCAGTCTAGTTTTTTTCCGGACTGTAACTTTGTGCATCGTGGGATTTTGAAATAACTTGGCACAAATGTTAACCATAATGATCCGGGTCCGTAGCTCAAAGGGCAAGCTCACAGATTGAGGTTAAAGGTCAGAAATAGGCTTGTCCGGGCTGTAAGTTTGTCATGCATTGTGGAATTTTGAAATAACTTGGCACAAATGTTAATCATAATGAGACGGTGTGTCGCGCACGAGACCCAGGTCCATAGCTCAAAGATCAAGGTCACAGTTGGAGGTTAAAGGTCAGAAATAGGCTTGTCTGGACTGTAACTTTGCCATGCATTGTGGGATTTTGAAATAACTTGGGACAAATGTTCACCATAATGACATGGCATATCATGCCCAAGACCCAGGTCCAAAGGTCAAGGTCACACTTGGACTAAAGGTCAGAAATTTGTGGTTTTGACACAGTTATTAGATTACAGATGCTAAATTGGAGTTCTTACATAGTAATTGAAACCACACAGTCTAAATTGAAGGTTTTGCTATGGTAATTAATCAAAAAAAAAGAGTGTAAATTTTGGTTTTGCTGTGGTAATTAAACAACAGTTTAAATTAGTGGTTTTGCTGCGGTAATTAAACAAAAACAGTCTAAATTTGTGGTTTTGCTGTGGTACTTAATTGAAGAAAACGGCCAGAATTGATGGTGGTTTTAAAGTAGAAATTAATCATACGAAACAGTCTTAATTGATGGTTTTAATGAGGTGATAATATCACTCACAAATATGCAAAATTTACACTACAAAACCGTTGATAATTCTTAATTCGACGCTCAAGTTTTGGGATTTGGCCTGGCTGTGTAAAGCCATTTATATTGTGCCTATAGGGTTTGGATTCTCAAAATTTGCAAGTTATGTAAAATTGAGCTGTTGTTGGTGGGATAGAAACTTAAAAGTGGTGGTTTTGACACAGGAATTAAAAGTGGTGGTTTTGACACAGGAATTAAATCACACGAGTTGAAATTGGACATTTTAATGTGGTAATTAAATCGCACAGGAGCACAGTCTAAAGTGGTGGATTTAACACAATAATTAGACACATGAATTACTAAAAATCCAACCCATTTTGAACTAGGTAATTTTTGTCAGACCCATTTGAACGACTAATCAGATTCATTTTGAGAACGATTTGTCTTAATTATACTTAATTATATATGGCGCAGTCGGTAGCGCGGCTGATTTGTAACCGGAGGCCCTGTGTTCAGTCCGTCCTGGTGCCACTGAGTTTTGTCGGTATGTTCTTGGGCAAGACACTTTCCCTTAGCCTCGTCCGTCGGATGGAGACGTAAACTGGGCGGTCCCGTGTATCGGTCTGTCCTCCGAGCACGTTAAAGAACCATAGGAATCTATTCGATAATATGAGTAGGGCACGGTTCCCGGATTCCTATGTATCCTTCACCTCTCTCTGGGGCGGCTCTAAATAACCTATACTGTTGATGAGCCGTTAAACAACATTCAATTCATTCCACAAAAAGTTTTGAATGTTCCCAAACTTCATATACACATAACAATTGATGACCTTATGTCCCTGTACATCACCCATTGTTCATTGCCTAATTTATTACAAAAGTATGGCCTTTTGTTTGACTTAAAATTTAAATGGGCGTTTTCATCACCGTCAGTGATAGATTCTAGTTTTATTTGGACGCGTTCAAATTGGACATGAAAATGCTGAAAAACCTTTGGTTGAAAGGGGCGCCGCAAAACAATAGTATATATTTAGTATATACTTTCCGGTGAAATAGTTTCATGATTAACATAAAACCTTGTATTTTCATTGTTTAGCTTTCACGTATTTAGATTTCACTTGTGAAATACCGAAAATGACGTAATGCCGCTGTTGACATTGTTGACGTTATTGACGTCATTGTTTTGGCGCATTGTTTTTTTCTGCATAAGTTTGAAAGTTGTGAGTATATAATAAATAGAATATTTGTTGGTTTGTCGGGAATATAGGATTTATTTTCATCTCGAAATAGGGAAACTCGCATATTTTCACTCGTGCACTCCTGAAAATATGTTTTCTCACTTCTCGATGAAAATAAATGCTATTTTCACTCCAAAAAAAACAACGATGCTTTTTAATGACATATGTTAGACTCTGATCTAGGGTCGGTCCCAGATCGGGGGTCGATTTCAAAATTGAGGCCAATCCCAGAACGAGGGCTTGTTTTGGCCAGTTTGAAATATTTATCTTGGCAAGGGAATGTATCGTCAAAAAATGCTGTTAACATGACATTAACGTTTAAGTATTGTCATAACTGCAACCATACGTTTCGCGTTTTACACATCAACACTTTATCACGTAGTTGTGCATATATTTTTGATACCATTGCTAGCATCTTGGGTAGCTATAGAGCTTTGGCATTCGCTCCCTGTTGAAGGCATGTCTGATGGGAAACTCCATCTTCCCCTGAGGTTGCTGTCCCAATATAACCTTATAGGTTGACAATACCTTCAGGGGCTGGCATGGCCCTCAGGAAAACAGGGTGGACGTGAAATCCGAGCCAAATTAAAACAGTGAATTGTTAGCACAGAATTAAAGGAAAGCAGCCCTCGTTCAGGACCAACAGAACAGCTATATGGGAAACACGAGGTCGAGATGACTGTGGCATTACGTGGTCCGAGTATTAACTTTTATACCCCATCCAATCCCTTTTCCAAGAAGCGAAAACGGGGTTGGCTTGGGTATGAAATAAAACCTTAATTTCTGCTTAAAAAGTTTGCATATAGTAAAATTAAAACATTTAATAGGTAATTTTGAACAGGTTATTGCATGTTTTCAGCAAAACTTTTTAGATCACCTGAGCAGAAGGCTCAAGGTGATCTACCTGAGCAGAAGGCTCAAGGTGATCTATTGGGATCACTCTTCGTCCGTCGGGTGTCGTCGTCGTCGTTAACTTTTGCTTCAAACGACTTCTTCTCAGAAACCGCTTGGCCAATTTTGACCAAACTTAACAGGGATGATCCTTAGATGAATGCATTTTAGATTTGTTAAAATTAAGTCAGCGCGACATCCAAGATGGCCGCCATTACCATGTATGGTCGAAACCTTAAAAAATCTTCTTCCCCAAAACCGCTAGACAGATTTCGACAGTTTTTCTTTTAAAATGATCGCCAACGCCTAGACTTATTGTTCAAATGAAGTCCCCGGAGTCAAAAATGGCCTTGGCCCGAGGGTCCAAAGTTTGTATATTGAGATTTTGCATGTTTTTCATAGACATATAGGAAAAAACTTTAAAAAATCTTCTTCTCTGAAACCACAAGGCATAGAGCTCTCATGTATTACTTGTAGCATCAGCTTATGGTCCTCTATTAACATGTCGCCAGTTGTCAATCATTTATCCATTTCAACCAATCAAACCAGAACGATACCTCCGACAAACAACACCACGTGTATAAAGCACGTGCAACTTTGTTATATAAACTATTGTCAATATACTCCGACATCAACAATAGGGCGGAGATATCTAAGTACGGGCGACATATTAAACAATTAAGTTTGTTCAAATGGTGACCCTGGGGTCAAATTTGGCTCCGCCCCGGGGGTCACAGTTTTACATAGACTTATATAGTGAAAAAAAAAAATCTCTGAAACTACAAGAGCCAGAGGTTTAATATTGTGCATCTGTTCAAATGGTGATCCTGGGGTCACATTTGGCCCCGCCCTAGAGGTCACACGTTTTAAAAAGACTTGCTAAGTGTATTTTTTTTAAATCTTCTTCTCAGAAACAGCTTGGTCAATTTTGACCAAACTTCACATGGATGATCCTTAGGTGAATGTTTTACAAATTTGTTGAAATGAGGTAAGCACGACATCGAAGATGGCCGCCATAGAAAAATCTTTAAATTACTTCTTGAAGGCAGTGGAGGTGTTTTTTTATTTTTTTATTCTTTATTTTTATTATTGTTTCTTATTTGGATGAGTTTTTTCTTTTGTTTAATTTTTCTAAAGATTTTGCATGTTTTACATAGACTTATATAAGGAAAATTTAAAAAAAAACTTCTGAAATTACAAGAGCCAGAGGTTTAATGTTTTGCGTTTGCTTAATAGACTTATGGTCCTCTACCAAGTTGGTACAAATGGTGACCCTTGGGTCACATTAGGCCCCTGCCAGGTGTCAAGTGTTTTACATAGACTTGTATAGGGAAATTCTTAAAAAATCTTCTTTTAAATTGTTAGCATGGAGTTGTGGGTTTAAATTTTGGTTGAGGGTGTTGTTGTGTTTTGCACTTGTAAAAAGGTATTGAAAGGAATTTAATGATGGAACCCCTTGATATAAGAGCCATTGTAGCTTGTAGAGCATCCACAGACCCCCTTGTTTTCTTGTTCTTTATTTTATTATTAATGATTGCTAATCCCTGATCTATCAAGTTTGCTCATTTGAAGTCCCTGAGGTCAAAGATGGCTGCATACAAACTTTGGACCCCTGGGTCCAAAGTTTGTATGTAGAGATTTTGCATGTTTTTACATAGACTTACATAAGGAGTGACTTAAAAACATTTTCAATCAGCATTTGCACGAGGATTTTTTTTTCATCATTGCAAAGATCCTCAGGTGATCGATTTAGGGCCATATTGGCCCTCTTGTTTTAAATGTGTTTTATTGTCCAAATATCCGTTATACAATCATCCTTATATAAGCATTCCCTTCGCTTAATGGAATTAAGGCGGGACCATGTAATGGTTTGTCCTGATTATAGAAAAGCAATAATTTCTGCTTGGAAATAAATCCCTAGGGGTATTTATTCTATAATATTTCACTCTTTTGTATATCAGATATTTGCCCTTCCCTCTGAAAATGATATAGTATTTCAAACTGAAATATTTAATGTTAATGTTTAAGCATATTACTGGGTAATGTTAAATCGTCCTGCGTTAAGGAAAAACTAAACAAATCGGCCACCGTTAAGGGACTCGCTCGATTACGAAATCTACCCTCGATCTGAGTCTTACACATATTTATTATTTCTTGCCTGGAGCAACAACAGATGGATGTTACTTCATGACAAGCTAGGATGATGGTTAGTTTGTTACTAATTCCTCCTGTTTATTTCTACAGTAATATAGCTCCTGGACGATTCAACTGCCCAGACTTTGTTGGTCAAAATATTCATGAATATTGTCATGCTAATGATCTGCAGCAACTGTCCAAGAATTTACAAGAAGGTAAGTACACTTGCACTTATTCAAAAATTAAATAATAGTTTTGTGTCGCCTGCTTAGCATGGCCGACACTTAGGGATCACTTTGTCGTCTATCGTCATCCATACGTCCCACTTTAACATTGCACCTAACATTGGCAATAGCTTGAAAAGTATTTGACCTAAGTTCAAGACACTTCAGATTATGCTCAATCAGGATTATATTCAGACGAATACGGAGTTATGCCCCTTTTCATAAAACTAACCTGCAACCTAACCAAGCTCATAACTTACCAAAACTTGAAAACACATCATCATAACCAAAGCAATGCCTTTATACATGACCTGTAACTCCGACTCATTGTGTCACCTGCGTAGCATGGCAAACTTCAAACTTTATAGTTAGATTGTACTTGGTCAAATAAGCACACGGTAGGCGACACGAAACCGTTCTAATTTTGGCAGAGTTATGTCCCTTTCATAATACTTTAACAGCCTAACCTGGCTCATAACTTCGCATAATATTGACCTATGATCATGAAACTTTATACATTTCTTCCTTACCAATATTCAATGCAGATTTATGCCCCTTTTTATAGGCTTTAACGCTTTAAAAAATCTGATCCATAATTCATGAAGGATTGCACCCCCTGTCTTCAAACTATAGTTAGATTGTCCTTTCTGAAATACACACATGGCAGGTGACACAAGTGTTCCGTGGAACACCGTTTTGTCCTTTCTGAAATACACACATGGCAGGTGACACAAGTGTTCCGTGGAACACCGTTTTGTCCTTTCTGAAATACACACATGGCAGGTGACACAAGTGTTCCGTGGAACACCGTTCTAGTTTAATCTTGATTGTTTGTATACGTTTAACGCCATAATTATGTGGTATGCTATAATTCTAAAAAATATATGAATAATTAATTAATAGTAGTATTTAAATGAATGTTGTTGTTTTTTTGTTGTTTTTTTTGTGTTTTTTTCAGTTGCCATAGTGGTCAACCCGTTTATTATCCCCGTAAATAAGTGTGTTGTGGGTCGGGGTTCCCACCGCACACTGTACAATCATCACATACATATATACAAATAGAAAACACTCTCGCACCACATTTTTTCACCTTATTCATTTATATAATACATCTGGCTTACGGCATATGATAATGTACGTTTATCAAACAATTTATATTGGGAACAATAAATAGTCAACTTTTAACTTATTTAAGGATTATGATTATTTATAGAAGATAAGGTTTTGGGTGTGGTATTGCCTTCTTCACCTGGTCCAACTCTATTATTATTGAATGTTGAAGGAAAAATGATTCTAAGTTTTGCAGTGGAGTGCACCTCAACTGGGAGCGCTGTGGTCTAGCAGTCTGAATATAATTTTCATGTCACTAGCCCGAATTCTTATATATTCAATGAAAAACCGTACATTTTCCTTTAGTCCGACTATATAAATTAAAAAAATCACTAGCCCGAATGACAGTTTACTAGCCCCGGGCTTTGGGCTAGTGGGTTAATTCGAAGACTGGTCTAGTGGTAGAGCGATGGACCCAGGATCGAGAAGTCGTGGGTTAGATTCCCGCCTTGACCATATGTGTTGTGTCCCTGAGCAAGACATTTTATCTGCATAGGCTTTAGTATTGGTTCTATCCAGAAAAATATTGAGAGTGATTAAAATAAGTTTAGAGAGTTTGCATTGCACTCGATGTAAAACAAATAAGTTGAAATTAACCGGGACTCTCAGACTGAACTGAGGCTCTATTGATCGCGCAAGCCGGCTGACAAGTATTATTTAATGAGTTCTTTAATTTGTCGAATGTTGACGAATAATGAGACATTTAGATGTGCACGCGGGATTCAGTCTTACTGTGTAGAGATATTTATAGCCTTGAGAGGTGACATAAACTGAAATTGATAGCTGTTTAATGTAATTGTTGCAATTTCTCTTCACAGCTATAAAAAATGGCAGCAACACCAGTGCCGTGTACAGGTTCAAGCTGCAGGAGAATCGATACGTGTTTGTGCAGACGAAAAGCAGACTGTTCCAAAATCCAACCAATGGCTCCTCAGAGTTTATTATGTCAACTCATTCAATTATTAGGTAAGTGGCATACAATTCAGTTATTAGGTAGGTGGCGTACAGTTCAGTTACTAGGTAGGTAGCGTACAATTGTTATTAGGTAGGTGGCGTACAATCCAATATTAGGTAGGTGGCATACAATTCAGTTGTTAGGTAAGTGGCATACAATTCAGTTACTAGGTAGGTGGCGTACAATTCAGTTATTAGGTAGGTGGCATACAATTCAGTTATTAGGTAGGTAGCGTACAATTGCTATTAGGTAGGTGGCGTACAATTCAGTTATTAGGTAGGTGGCGTACAATTCAGTTATTAGGTAGGTAGCGTACAATTCAATTACTAGGTAGGTGGCGTACAGTTCAGTTACTAGGTAGGTAGCGTACAATTGTTATTAGGTAGGTGGCGTTCAATTCAGTTATTAGGTAGGTGGCGTACAATTCAGTTATTAGGTAGGTGGCATACAATTCAGTTACTAAGTAGGTGGCGTACAGTTCAATTATTAGGTAGGTGGCATACAATTCAATTATTAGGTAGGTGGCGTACAATTCAGTTATAGGTGGGTGGCGTACATTCAGTTACTAGGTGAGGTGGCATACAATTAAATTATTAGGTAGAAGGCGTACCATTCAGTTATTAGTTAGGTGGCATACAATTCAGTTATTAGGTAGGTGGCGTACAATTCAGTTATTAGGTAGGTGGCGTACAATTCAGTTACTAAGTAGGTGGCGTACAGTTCAGTTATTAGGTAGGTGGCATACAATTAAATTATTAGGTAGGTGGTGTACAATTCAGTTATTAGGTAAATGGCGTACAATTCAGTTATTAGGTGAGTGGCGTACAGTTCAGTAACTAGGTAGGTGGCGTACAATTCAGTTATTAGGTAGGTGGCGTACAATTCAGTTATTAGGTAGGTGGCGTACCATGTAATTATTAGGTAGGCAGCTTACAATTCAGTTATTAGGTGGGTGGTGTACAGTTCACTTACTAGGTAGGTGGCATACAATGAAATTATTAGGTAGGTGGCATACAATTCAGTTATTAGGTAGGTGGCGTACAATTCAGTTATTAGGTAGGTGGCGTACAATGCAGTTATTAGGTAGGTGGCATACAATTCAGTTATTAGGTGGCTTACAATTCAGTTTTTAGGTAGGTGGCGTACAATTCAATTATTAGATAGGTGGCGTACAATTCAGTTATGAGGTAGGTCAAACTTCTGGGCTTTAAACATTCGTGGGGATTTGATTTCGTGGTTCGAGTCAACCACGAAATACACAAAATTTAATCCCCCACGAATATTAATGATTTCACAGTATTAGGTAGGTACTACACTGGCAGATTTTTTTTAACGAAAGAACGGATGCAAAGATGTATAATTATTGAATAAATCTACCTATTTCAGTTAATGACTGGTGTTCTTTTAAGGATTTGATATTCGATATTTTGATCTGGTGTATGAAAAATATTAGGCTAGTTTCACTTTTTCACTTTTTCGTAGCTATTAGAAAGATCGAAGTATCGTATTTAATCCTTATATTGATGTTATGTTTGTTCTATCTGTTTTTCAGACTTTTAATAATGTATGTTGTACTTTTGCTAAGAATGGAGTAATAATTTTTTTTATGTACAGTTGGAACAGCAACATTGTTGCCAACATTGCACATTTTTTTTACAGCAACTTATGGCAGTTAGCTTGAAAAAGTCAACATGACGTTGTGTCATACAAACAAAACAAGTTCATGAGACGAATTAACTGCACCTTGTTTGCATTAGCTCTGCCCCTACGTAAAAGGAATAAGCAAGGGAATCAGTTTTACCATAAAAACTAAATGTCCTGCATGCATGTAAGATCTGTGTTTTTGTTACTTCAGGGAATGTGATTCTGACAATGAACTGAAAGGTTCAGCATCTACAAGTCTTATGAAATCAATCATCGGACCTACTATACAGCACACTCAAAGCAAGTTCCAGGTAGCACCTATCGGTAATGTGAACTCTTCGCTGGCCAATATGGCTATAGGAAGTGCCATGATGTCGTCGTTGACATCAGGGGGGAATATGTTTGGACTGAATAGTGATAATTTAGGTGATGATTTTCTCAGCCAAGCGAGTAATTGGGATTCCGCATCCACAGACTCTATAATGAGCAGTGTTGGGAATAATAGTAATAATAACTCGAGTTTTAATTTTCCGTCAACTGTTAATGCGTCGAATACGTCTACCTCTTACGCGAACTCCTGGGGCTCGCAGTTGAAGCTGTCGCACGTACAGCAGCAGCTTCAGCGGAGTTTGTCCACGTCGACAGCACTACACAATGCGACTTCAAACATGGTCACAGCGCAAAATCGGGCTGGATCCCTGTCCCAGTACGTGCAAAGGAGCACTAGTTTAGATCTGGGTCAGATGCCTGGGCATGGTCAGCAACAACAGCAACAGCAGCAGAGTCAAGGGCAGAAGAGCCCTGGGTTTGCTCAGAGTCCCGGGTCGAGAAACGGAGGGTTTCAACTCCCGGGACAGCGGGGCGTGATGGGATACAGCAGACGGAGCCCAGCGGCATCTCCCGTGCCGCATTTGCCGGGCAACTTCAATATGCCGTTCCCTCCTCGTTCCCCATCACCCATGTTGTCACCTTCTCCAGGTATGTAAAATAAACTTCTCCTTTTTAGCTCGACTTTTTCGAAGAAAAAAAGAAAGGAGCTATTGACATCACTTGATCGTCGTCTGTGTCGGTTAAAGTTTTGTATGCAAGCTTGTTTCGGTATCATTAGACAACATCATAGAGCCAGCTTCTATAACTCCCACTTCTATTATATACTTACAAAATTTGCTTGACAAATGCAATAATTCTGTTCTACAATTAAGCAAAATTATGCCTTTCAACATTGTTTCCCAATAAAAAAAGACCTTGAAAATAGAGCATCTGCACTGACGGACAGTGCTTCTTGTTTAAAGCTCTTCTGGTCAAAGATATGATGATGCAGCATGATGTCCGTCTGTAAACCTTTTTATTGATCGCTGTTCCTCCAATAAAACAAGTCGAGTTTTACAAAACTTCACAGTAACAATAGTAATGATATCTTGTAAGCCCAAAGGTGATGTAATTTTGCTGACCTCATATGACGTAACGTATTGATGAAATGTAAAACCCCATTCATTTCATTACATTTTTGCACATACAAAACTGTTTATCTTGCGAAACTTTATACAAATTTGAAGCTAGTGGTCAGGGGCTGCCTTTTAATATAAAGAATTTTCTAGAATCTGTATAATTGGAATTTATGGAAGCAAGACCAGTTATTATACACCCGCTTTCAAAAAGTGAAGTGGGGGCAATATGGGAATCACATCTGTAACGCTGCGTCCTGTCCTGTCATGTAACACATTTTTGTCCCGGCACATAACACATTTTTTATCGCTGCGTAGCATGTCGTACACTTGGGGATCACTTTGTCGTCCGTCGTTGTTTGTCGTCCGTCCGTCCATCCGTCCATCACACTTTAACCTGCAACCTAACCTTGGCCATAACTTGAAAGATATTTGACCCATGTTCATGAAACTTCACAAATATCTTTGTTTTAACCAAAGGAATGTCCAATAACTCTTTCATTTTGGCAGTTATGCCATCTGCAACCTAACCTAGCTGAAACATTATACTGTTCTTCCTTATCAGTCACCCAAGTTTATAGTTAGATTGTACTTAATGAAATAAGAACACGGCAGGCGACACGTGTTCCGTGGAGTTGGAACACCCTTCTAGTTATTATTACTTTCTCAAACAGTTTTGAATGGGTTGTTCCCAAACTACATATCCACATAACCACTGATGACCTTCTGTCCCTCTACATCACCCATTGTTGATTGCCTAATTTATTACAGAATAATGGCCCTTTGTTTGACTTAAAATTGAAGCGCCTTCAGTGATAGTTCTAATTTAAATTGACACAAACTCAGATGATACTCAGAGCCACAGATAAGCAGGGTATTTGCTTAAATAATACCCAATTAAAAATGCCAAAATACCTAATTAAAATAAAAAGGATGGGTACCAATAAAGTAATCGAAGTTGTCAAATGATAACAAAACCAATGCAAATTGAGTAATGTATGGGTTGTTGAAGGGACACCCAGACACCTTGTATAAAGCCTGTTGTAAAAGAAGTTGATTTTTATTAGATTTTGTGTATACCATATTAGTGGAATGCCATCCCAAAACAATGTCGCAAACTTTTATTGTTTTATTTTACCCAATTGAAATCATGACATGCCCAATTAGATAACTACCGATGGGTAAATACCCAATTGATCAAAAATCTTATCTGTAGCTCTGGTACTGAGACAATTTGTTCATAACTACAAAACTGAAAATTAAATGAGTGATGATTGCTGGATTGGAATGAACACAGTTTTATTATTTGTTTAGGAGTGAGTCAAGCAGGGGGCTGGGGCCATCAACCCATGTTAAGCCCGGGTCTTCACAACAGTCACCATGACAACCAGGGCACAATGTCACAGAACCAGTTTCTTCAGCAACTGAACGGTGGCCTGGATTCACTTGTCGGTGGTGATAAAAAAATTAATCGCTCAGGAAAACTATGTCAGTTATTGACTCAAAACAGTCCGCCTTCGAGCTCCCGAAAATCGGAACCGGGAACCCCGAAACACGGCAGAAGTAGACATAATAGCCGACAAAGTATAATGGAAATGTCGCCGGCAGAAAGTATACAGTCACCTCAACCGGGCCCTGGACAAAGTCCACCCGAAAATCCCCAAAGCACATCAAATGATGATGGTGACCATATGCTACATACGGAGAGAAAAGAATGTAATAGGTTACTCAAGACGTTACTAAGCCAGGACGATGACATGGAAGATGAGGTCAACAAACCGCCCGCAACAGCCATTGAGACAACGGCAGAAGCCCAGGCCCTACCTCAAAAGGAACCAGCTCCAGTAGAAATGGAGAAAAACTCTGAAGCAGAGGCAAAACAGCCAAATAATATACTTTTAAAGGTAGGTGAAATGATATATACTGTCAAAGGAATCTTAATAAAATACTGTCAAAGGAGCCCTTAATAATATACTGTCAAAGGAATCTTAATAATATACTGTCAAAGGAATCTTAACAATATACTGTCAAAGGAATCTTAAACATATACTGTCAAAGGAATCTTAATAATATACTGTCAAAGGAATCTTAAACATATACTGTCAAAGGAATCTTAACAATATACTGTCAAAGGAATCTTAAACATATACTGTCAAAGGAATCTTAACAATATACTGTCAAAGGAATCTTAAACATATACTGTCAAAGGAATCTTAATAATATACTGTCAAAGGAATCGTAATATATTGTCAAAGGAATCTTAATAATATACTGTCGAAGAAATCTTAATAATATGCTGTCAAAGGAATCTTAACAACATATTGCCAAAGGAATCTTAATAATATACTGTCAAAGGAATCTTAAACATACTTTTTTAACTGTATTGTTGAAAATATACTAAATGAGCCATAAAACAAACAAATGCAGTGTACTGTATCCCTGAGGTGCTCCAATGTGACAGCTATTTATGTCTCCCCACATACTGGGGAGACATACTGTTTTTAGCTTGGATGTCTGTCTCTCTGTCCGTCAAAGGTCGTGTCCTCTCCATATCTCTTGAACCGCTTGTGGGATTTTGAAATAACTTGCCACAAATGTTCACCTTATCAAAACAGCGTGCAAAGCGCAACTTCCAGCCACGTCCGTTCAAGGTCAAGGTTACACTTAGAGGCAGGGCTTCTTAAATTTCAAAATGCAAATCGGTCCAGGTTTTTTACTGCTGTGAGAATCACACTTTTTTCTTTTAAAAGACACCAAACCACCGTGCCCGTGCATGTATATGTTCCCCACCCATCACGCAATTTTATCAGTTTGCTTGCTAAGAGAACTCTTGTGTTTATTTTTCATACTATATGTGTTGGATTTAACTAACTTTCTCTCATTGTGTAAATTTTAATTGCTAAGATCATGTATTCGCATTTTAATGAACCATTTTCTATCACAATTCCTCGTAAAGATCTAAACCGGAAGTATCGTGTTTACCGGATGTAGCGTAGGATCTCTGGGAATCGGTGCTCATTCGACGTTCTAGACATTGTCAAAGTACTTTTTATTGAATATGACATTTAAACAATCTAGCCAATAGCAGAATTATTTGCGCTTAAATATATAAGATTCTATGTAGATTTCCGTACTACAGTTTTCATCACTGTCTCCTAATATTATTTCCAATACTGTTATAAAATTCATTAAAAAGGGTTCGCATCTAATGGAAGATAGTTAAAATGTAAAGTAAATCCTTTAGATGAAATCGTATTTCAAGTGAACACAAATCATTACTATTCCATCGTATGACGTATGGAATGACCATCGTATGACGTATGGAATGAAACAAACGCCTGCTGTCGTTCTATGACGCGGTGTGACGTAACCGTGTGGGCTACATCAAGATCAAAGGAATTGCATCGGTGTTATGTAATGTACATGAAAATCCTTGAAAGTGACATGTTTATCTCAGTTGTTTTTTTCCAAAATTAAACATTGTTGTCGGATTTCGTAGTTAATATGGAGGAAATATATCAAATTAATGGATTAAAAGTTAAGCAAACGATGATTAACTGGTATGGAAACTTTATGTTAATAACAAAAGCTATATATTTAGTTTACGGTGATGATGCGTCTGTATTTTTTTAAACTTTTTTTTTTCTTTCCCATAACAAACAACTAACGGTAAACGGCTAATATCACAGAAATTACTGACGCTTACACATTTCGGTCTGGGCAATAGAAATCGGTCGAACGCATAATATGGCTCACTGATCACACATCAAAAGCGTGCTAAGGAGCCAACAATAGACTCTTCCAAAAAGAAACCATCTCTACTACCGGTAATGGTTTAGTCCAAATTAACCTACTTTTCGCACAGCGAGTGACAAACAGTCGTGTTATGGATCATAGGATATTGCCGCAAGGCATATTTTAAGATATCAGAAGGAGGGTAAAGGGCAATTTTATGATTTTTAACGACCGATAGATAAAATATCTGAATCGATTTGGAAAGAGATTATGAAAAGAAAATCGGTCTGGAGAGACAAAATTCGGTCTGGAAACCGATAAACTGGCGATTTTAGAAGCCCTGCTTAGAGGTAGAAGGTTATATGCACTATATTGTGTGTCCTCTCCATACCTCTTGAACCGCTTGAGGGTTTTTGAAATAACTTGGCACAAATGTTCACCATATCGAGACGACATGCAGAGCACAACTTCCAGCCACGTCCGTTCAAGGTCATGGTCACACTTAGAGGTCGAATGTCATATGCACTATATTTTGTGTCCACTCCATATCTCTTGAAGCGCTTGAGGGATTTTGAAATAACTTGGCACAAATGTTCACCATATCGAGCTGACATGCAGAGTGCAACTTTCAGCCAGGTTGGTTCATAAATTATGGGGGAAGTCATATGTTAACCCCGTCTAGTTATATCTTGGGGATTATTATTATTATTGTGCTGTATTATAGGAAACTGTCAAGTTCCATCCATATTTCAGGTTTTAAAGGAAGTACATCAGGTTTTGGGGGCTAATTGATTGATGAAAAGATTGGGAAAAAAAAAGCCATAAGAAGATTGTCATAAAATGGCTCTAAGATATAGATAGAACATTAAAAGTTTCCTGTAATATAGCGGAATAATTACTAATTATAAATTACAACAGGTCTTATTAGGCCATGGGGTAATCGCCAGGTTATAAATAGCTGTCACGCATGATTACCTCGGTGATAACGACACATTATATTTTTTTTACCGCCATGTTTAAAATAGCTTACCCTGCCGCATAACCATAGTTAGGAAATATTCTCGTTCGGTCTTTTATTTTATATTTAAAGTGTAATTTCTTTTGGTCATTTATAGCTTGTTTAGTTTATATTTATCAATTTAATACAGAAATAATGTTTTTGAACAATTCTGAGAGAACTATCAATCCTGATGTACCCCCTTTAAAGCAAGATTTAATAGTAATAAATATTCTGTTAACCCTTAACCCGCTACATATATATAATGGACTGTTTTTCCTTTGAATTAAGACCATTCCATTTATGTGACAAAGGCTCGCAAGCTGATCTGGGTTTACAGTGGATGCAAAGGCTATTATGGTCGTGCTTAGTGGGTAAAGGGTTAATATATATGTTTAGTAATATATACCGTATTACCCCTAGAAGTAGCATCCCTCACCCTTTCAAAAAATAAAAATAAAATCCAAATAAAAAAAAATAATGTAGAAGTTAAGTACATATTCGATCTTTCGTATCCAAAAATCCCTCCAAGAAATCAAAATTCAATTAAAAAAAAATATATAATAAATAAATAAGGGAACATGATATCATGATAAGGCCATCCTTAAAAAATAATCTGCTGTTTCCCGAGTTTGCAAGTTACTTGATTTCTTTTAACTAGCAACTTCTGAGCACAGAGGACGACACAGTGTTTAAGGAATCCATGCGAAAGGAGCAGCCCATGGTGGAGCCTAGTGGCAGCATTATACACAAACTGCTAGAGGGTGGAAGGAAAGATAACTGCAGATCTGTGCCTGCTGTAAGTTACCTCTCTTGTTAGTAATGCAATCTCTATGAATCTGTGTCTGCTGTATGTTACCTCCCTTGTCAGTAATGCAATCTCTATGAATCTTAGCCTGCTGTATGTTACCTCCCTTGTCAGTAATGCAATCTCTATGAATCTGTGCCTGCTGTATGTTACCTCCCTTGTCAGTAATGCAATCTCTATCTTCTGTAACTGTGCCTGCTGTAAGTTACGTCCCTTTTCAGCGTGCAGATATATGCCTGCTGTATGTTACCTCCCTTGTCAGTAATGCAATCTCTATCTTCTGTATCTGTGCCTGCTGTAAGTTACCTCCCTTGTCAGTGTGCAGATATATGCCTGCTGTATGTTACCTCCCTTGTCAGTAATGCAGATCTATGCCAGCTGTTAGATACCTCCCTTGTCAGTAATGCAGTCTCTATCTTCTGAATCTGTGTCTGTTGTAAGTTACTTCCCTTGTCAGTAATGCAGTCATTATCTTCTGAATCTGTGCCTGCTGTAAGTTACCTCCCTTGTCAGTAATGCAGTCTCTATCTTCTGAATCTGTGTCTGTTGTAAGTTACTTCCCTTGTCAGTAATGCAGTCTCAATGTCTCTATGCCTGCTGTAAGTTACCTCCCTTTTCAGTAATGCAATCTCTATCTGAATCTGTGCCTGCTGTAAGTGTCTTCCCTTGTCAGTAATGCAGTCTCTATCTTCTGATTATGTGTCTGCTGTAAGTTACTTCCTTTGTCAGTAATGCAGTCTCTATCTTCCTTCTGAATCTGTGCCTGCTGTAAGTTACCTCCCTTGTCAGTAATGCAGTCTCAACTGAATATGTGCCTGCTGTAAGTTACCTCCCTTGTCAGTGATGCAATCTCTATCTTTTGAATATGTGCCTGCTGTAAGTTACCTCCCTTGTCAGTAATGCAGTCTCTACTGAATATGTGCCTGCTGTAAGTTACCTCCCTTGTTAGTGATGCAATCTCTATCTTCTGAATCTGTGCCTGCTGTAAGTTGCTTCCCTTGTCAGTAATGCAATCTCTATCTTCTGAATCTGTGCCTGCTGTAAGTTGCTTCCCTTGTCAGTAATGCAATCTCTATCTTCTGAATCTGTGCCTGCTGTAAGTTACTTACTTCCCTTGTCTGTAATGCAATCTCTATCTCCTGAATATGTGCCTGCTGTAAGTTACCTCCCTTGTCAGTAATGCAGTCTCTATCTTCTGAATCTGTGCCTGCTGTAAATTACCTCCCTTGTCAGTAATGCAATCGCTATCTTCTGAATCTATGCCTGCTGTAAGTTACCTCCCTTGTCAGTAACAGTGATCACTCTAGGCTGCGATTCCGCGATATTCTCACATTAAAATCTCAAAAATCGCATGAAAAAATGACAAATGGAACAAATTGTCGCACCGAAGTCGAAATCCATTTTGACCTTGTCCGTTCGTAATGAAATTATATTTGTTTATATTTCATTTAAAATCTCGTGTAAATTTGTTCAGATCCATTTATTCGCGATTTAAAACATATAAAAGGAGAAAATATCAAATTATTCAAAAATCACATGAAAAAATTCAAAACAAGATTGTTATGGCGGGATTGTTATGTCGGTAAACTTCCAGTTCGCTTTGGCTTCGGGACATTTTGTCTCATTGAAATTCAATCCTAGGGTGATCCCTGCAGTAATGCTATCTCTATCTTCTGAATCTGTGCCTGCTGTAATTTACCTCCCTTGTCAGTAATGCCAGCTCTATCTTCCAATTGTCAATTTCAAAATCTCCTATATGTTAAGTTGCTTTTAAGTGGTTAGTTGTCTCACAGAACTACTGTCAAAGGGAAATAACAATACTTATGAAGTAGGAGGAGGTTTTCTTTTACATTAAGTTGCTCTGTTTCTTTAAATCTTCTACATTACCAAAGGTAGATTTTCTCTCAGTGGTTCTTATAATGACGAGGGATCAATAGGAATGGAAACACATGTTTGATTTATGGTTTCACGGAACGGTCAAATAAAAGTTGCTAACATAATCTATTAGGCACATTGACATTGTGTATAATGTAGCCAACATTGTGACATTAAATTTAGCCTGGTGTCTATATTGCGATATCACTGAGCAATGATGCCAGCAGTTCTGAATTTGCAGCTTTTCGTAAGGACTGTTAAACTTACTACTATTTAAGTCACAGTCAAGGTTTCTCATGCGTCATAGTTTATGGTAATTCAATGTAGAATGTTTTCTTGCAGTATATTATATTAAAAATTGCTTTAAAATCAAAAAAAAAATCCAATAATTGCTTGAACCACAAGAGTTACATTTAAAAATCTTTGTCCTTAGAGAATTAGCTGTCTGTGTTGTTGTTTAAATATTCTCAAAATCTGTATTGGTGTTTTGATATTACAGGAAAGCACCAGTACAGATGCGGAGTTGGCCCGTCAGCGTCACCGGTCCGGTCCACAAGAGCCGCAGTCCACTACCACCCACTCCATACCAATGCCTCAGCTGTCGTCGCCGCTCACCTCACCCACAGCGTTGACGTTCAGTCAGGCACAATCACAACCCCAAAACATTGATACCTCCTTGCTCAAGGGCTTGTTCAGTTCAAGCTCAAACTTCACGTCTAATTCTTCTGTGAACATTTCCTATAGTGTGAATACAAACTCAAGTTCGATGTTACCAAGTGTCAGTAGCTCAGGCGATTTTCCTATGGGTAATATGAACAAGGATTCGCATGCTCACATGAACACGTCTCAAATGACAAATAGCAAGAAAATCGATAAACTCCTACATTTATTGTGGGAAGGGGGTGAAAACTCTAATGAAGAAAACCGCGAGACCATGAAGGAGCGAATTCACAACTTGAAGCGGAAGGCAGAGCTTCTGGATAGTGACTCAGATTCGAATCATGCGTCGGGTAGCAACACTAGTGCGTCGGCGGTCGCAGCCGCTATGGCCAGTAAACTCAAGAAAGACAATGCCTTGTTGACGCAGTTGTTGTCAAAAAAGTCAACGAACGATATCGTTGTTAACACCCTTAGTACGATACAGCCCTCTGGCGTGCCACAGGCACGAATTCCTGCAAACCTGGCTGCGAAATTACTCAAAGTGAATCCATCGACTATTCAGGCTAGTGCTGCCGCAGGTCAGGAATTATCAATAAAACGTGCGCGTAAAGAAAGATCGCACACAATGTCAACTTTAGAGCGTGCTTTAAGCTCAAACTCACAAAAAGTGGATGTAAACGCACCACAGTCGCTGGATATGATGCTAGGCTTCAATGGTGGACAGAATTCTAATTCAGGTATTAGTAACATCAGCAGTGAGACGGGGTTAACCTCAGCGCAATTTAAGGAACAATACGCGGAATTACAGCAGATGTTGTCGCAGACTGTCGGTGATAGTAATAACACGGTAATGGAGGTTGACCCCACGGACAACACTGACCCTCTCCTTGCTCAGATACTTCAACAGGCGCAAGATCTGCAACAGGACATCACGGCCCAATCGCTTACCAGCTCATTTATCTCATCTGGTTCGCTTAACGACTTAAACCAACATGCTATACAGAACATACCTCTTGATTCAGGGAATAGTGGTAAAAATAGTGCTCAAACCTCATTGACTGGTTCCCATATGGGATACAGCTGTGCCCCGGGCGTACGGCCCTCAAACCAAACTCCAACTCCTCCAGTAGACATCATTATGCAGCTCGAACAAGTTCTAGGCGATCCGAGTTTAAATTTATCCGAGATAGATTATCTTCTGCGGGCCTTGCCAACAGATGTGAATGAACAATTAGCCATTGATGCAATACAAAAACAGTTAATGATGGATATGCCAGTTTCGAGTACGGGGATGTCAGCAGCATCCAATGTTCAGACACCCCCGTCACAAAGTGGTTTGGTCCAGCAAAGATTCAGTCAGTCCATGCCGGAGCAAAGCCCACCTCCTGGATCACAGTTACAGCATAATCTTATTGGGAACCAGGTGAATAGAATGACAGGTATGAGGAACCAGTTTCAGCAAGCCCCACTGCAACAGGCCCTATCTGCTCCTAAGGGGCCTGGTAGGCCCATGCAGCAGCCCCCTGGGTACAGTCAAACATCACCATCACAAAAGTTTCCCTTACAGTCTCCAAGATTACCACATCCTCAAGGTAAATATTATTTTGTTTAAATCTTTTAATTTATTCTGTAATTTTGCAGATTGGTTTAGAAGAACGTTATTTTCTGTTTCCGAAAAAAAAAATGTGTGCTATGTTATACCAGGCTTTATAGTTATATTCAATTACAAAATGTTTTGGAATGCGAGGCAGAAGTATTTACACACCAGTAAAGCATGCTGTGTTATGTAAGGCATAAGTTTACACACCAGTAAAGCATGCTGTGTTATGTAAGGCATATGTTTACACACCAGTAAAGCATGCTGTGTTATGTAAGGTATATGTTTACACACCAGTAAAGCATGCTGTGTTAAGTGTAAGGCATATGTTTACACACCAGGAAAGCATGCTGTGTTATGTAAGGCATATGTTTACACACCAGTAAAGCATGCTGTGTTATGTAAGGCATATGTTTACACACCAGTAAAGCATGCTGTGTTAAGTAAGGCATATGTTTACACACCAGTAAAGCATGCTGTGTTATGTAAGGCATATGTTTACACACCAGTAAAGCATGCTGTGTTAAGTAAGGCATATGTTTACACACCAGTAAAGCATGGTGTGTTATGTAAGGCATATATTTACACACCAGTAAAGCATGCTGTGTTAAGTAAGGCATATGTTTACACACCAGTAAAGCATGTTGTGACAGTGTGTTATGTAAGGCATATGTTTACACACCAGTAAAGCATGATGTGTTAAGTAAGGCATATGTTTACACACCAGTAAAGCATGCTGTGTTAAGTAAGGCATATGTTTACACACCAGTAAAGCATGCTGTGACAGTGTGTTATGTAAGGCATATGTTTACACACCAGTAAAGCATGCTGTGTTAAGTAAGGCATATGTTTACACACTAGTAAAGCATGCTGTGACAGTGTGTTATGTAAGGCATATGTTTACACACCAGTAAAGCATGCTGTGTTAAGTAAGGCATATGTTAACACACCAGTAAAGCATGCTGTGTTATGTAAGGCATATGTTTACACACCAGTAAAGCATGCTGTGACAGTGTGTTATGAAAGGCATATGTTTACACACCAGTAAAGCATGCTGTGTTAAGTAAGGCATATGTTTACACACCAGTAAAGCATGCTGTGTTATGTAAGGCATATGTTTACACACCAGTAAAGCATGCTGTGTTATGTAAGGCATATGTTTACACACCAGTAAAGCATGCTGTGTTATGTAAGGCATATGTTTACACACCAGTAAAGCATGCTGTGTTAAGTAAGGCATATGTTTACACACCAGTAAAGCATGCTGTGTTATGTAAGGCATATGTTTACACACCAGTAAAGCATGCTGTGTTATGTAAGGCATAAGTTTACACACCAGTAAAGCATGCTGTGTTAAGTAAGGCATATGTTTACACACCAGTAAAGCATGCTGTGTTAAGTAAGGCATATGTTTACACACCAGTAAAGCATGCTGTGACAGTGCGTTATGTAAGGCATATGTTTATACACCAGTAAAGCATGCTGTGTTAAGTAAGGCATATGTTTACACACCAGTAAAGCATGCTGTGTTATGTAAGCATATGTTTACACACCAGTAAAGCATGCTGTCAGTGTGTTATGTAAGGCATATGTTTACACACCAGTAAAGCATGCTGTGTTAAGTGTAAGGCATATGTTTACACACCAGTAAAGCATGCTGTGTTAAGTAAGGCATATGTTTACACACCAGTAAAGCATGCTGTGTTATGTAAGGCATATGTTTACACACCAGTAAAGCATGCTGTGTTAAGTGTAAGGCATATGTTTACACACCAGTAAGGCATGCTGTGTTATGTAAGGCATATGTTTACACACCAGTAAAGCATGCTGTGTTAAGTGTAAGGCATATGTTTACACACCAGTAAAGACAAACAAACAAATAGGTGTGTTTCCTATTACATGCTCTAAAAAAATAGGGTCGGTAGGTAGGCATTTTTTTTCTTGTTTTTTTTTCTTGTTTTTTTTTGGAGCAAGATGTTGTGAGATTCTACATGTATTTATCTCATAAACCCCATACAAGTTGAAGATACAGCAGAAAGTTGCTCTGTGATGTCAGTTTACCTCGATATATTGTGATAAATCATTGTTCAGAACAAATAAAAAAAAAAAAAAAAATTTTTTTTTTTCATAAAAAGTTATAGGGTCGGTCGGGCCATCGGAAACGCAGGTATTTTTTTGTTTGGTCTAAAGCATGCTGTGTTAAATATAAGGCATATGTTTACACACCAGTAAAGAAAATATTTAAATGTTGTGTTAAGTGTGAAACATCTGTTAGATGCATGTTTATATGATCTATTTAACATTTAGTCATTATTCAAGTTTCGTATGTGAGTGCAAGATAACAACGTTGCATTGTAAACCTTTTCGCCTCTCACCGCTGCGGCTTCAAATCCCATTGGAGCTCGACTTGTGAGGAAGTGTTGATTCTTACGGATGACGGAAGGTGTACAGTACTGGTTTTACCCAGGAAAAATGGTTGGTCTGCCTCCACCACGAAAGAAATCGACTGTCATAAATAACCATTCATGTGCTGAAAATGACGTAAAACAACATACAAACAAGTCTTTTTATTGGAACTGAAGCTCTGTTCTGGTTCCGATTAAAACAGTTATACAAAGGGTTGAAAATTCTCTATCTGCCCGGATACCCCTAATTGATTTTTTTTTTCATGCACACTATTGACAGTTTTGGCAGTGACATCCCCAATATATTTTATATATGCTTTTATATGCTTATTTACAACAGCATCATGCAGCTGTTCCATGTTATTGACATCATTGTTGAAATGCGTGACTTTTATTTGCCACCCATTTGTCAGTTTAGTTTTCCAGCACTTTTGTAAAATGGGATATTCATATCCTATTTCTACCCGCAAGAAATATTTATTCAAGGAATCTCTCATCATTTATAATATTTGTTTGAATTCTGCATTTTTCTCGATTTCCTATCATTTCTGCATTGATTTGTTTTTGCTGAGAGCTGATGGATGTTCTGTTGTTTGTGATCTTTTTAGACCTTAACAAAAAACATGAAAAATGCTTGTTTCCTGGAAATTACGCTGAAACGAGTTTGCAGGTTTTCAAATTGTCTGTCTCATTATAAGAGCTTAGAAATCGTTCTTAAACTACATCTCTCATTCAATACATTCATTTTTTGTTTCCTTTATTATTCCAATATTCAGTGGTTACGAGTTTTGAGATATAGCAATTTCTTTAACGGACAAGGTATGATAAGGGTAGTTTGGCCCCCAAAATATTGAAAATACAAAAAGACATTATTTTGCTTTAATTTGGTGTGCATGCCTAAGTAAATTGTTCATATTCGATATCAAAAGGTCTTTGATTTATTTGATTTATCTAGAAGATTAAACAGGGTCTCAACAAATGGCATTTTTGGTAATGTTGTCATATTGTGTAGATTTTGAACTTTTCTGGGCAATTTTTTTTATCCTAATAATAAATAGCGCACCTCCGAGCACACCCGTTTTTTTCACTGATGATGTGTCCCTATCAAGTTCATGTTTTAACAAAAAATCAGATGTGCTGGAGGGTGCGTTGTATATATCCAAGACCAAAAACTGAGTGAAAACTGCTAAAAAATAACCAAAAGTGGCCATCTTTGTTTACATAGAGTTATTTAATGAAAACTTGTAGCGACTACTTTTTTGAAACTACTAGACAGATTTTCATGAAACTTCACAGGAATTTTGCTCCTGATGTCTTATTGATCCTAGCAAAATTTCAGGTCAGCCAGAAATTCAAGAAAAAAAAGAAGTTTGTAGCGACTACCTCTTGAAAACTATAAGTGATATTGATATGGGACTTTTTCTAAAATGATCAGCATGACATGATGTTAGTCCTTGTCAAAATTCGTTTTGATTCGATGTTAAACGTGGCAGTGAGCGGCCATCTTTGTTTAAATAGTGTACAATGAAAACTTGTAGCGACTATTCCTCTGAAACTACTTGACGGATTTTCATGAAACTTCACAGGAATGTTGCTCTTGATGTCTAATTGATTCTAGCAAAATTTCAGGTCGGCCGGAAATTCAAGATGGCCGCCACTGCTAAAAATAAATTTTCAAAAAACAAGTCTGTAGCGACTACTTCTTGAAATCAAAATCAATCAGTAGAGCTTCAAGGTCATTGACCTCTTGTTGAAAGATAAGGCCTTGTTTGTGAAGCTCATAAACTAATTTAGAGCATTCAAACTTACTTTTAATGAGTTCTAATAATGATTTGGTCCATTTGTAGCAAAAATAATTATTAAAGATGCGGGCATTCACAATTTAATTTGGCCCCTTATCATACCTAGTCCTTTCTCTTAAATTACTGCTTTGCTAGACACGGGTATATCATAACTCAGCACATGCATGCATCTTTCCACCATTTTTGTTTAGCATATATCGTTTTTAAATGTGCCAGGGCCGTTCGTTTTACACGTGCAGGGCCGGCCGTTCATGTGTCCATTTCCAGTTCACTTAGCCCTCAGTGTTTTTTTCCCCCTTATATAAGTGGTACCAAAAAGTGGTACCATTCCCAATGGCAAAAAGTACGTTATTTTCCCAATTGAGGTGACGATATTCCCAATCCAAAAAGGGAGGCCAAAGGTGAAATGAGTAAAAATTACTTTTTGGGGGCATTTGGGGGATTGTTTAACTCAAACGTCGTACACATACTATACCCTCCAACCAAAAGTAGGTCACTGCTAAATTACTTTCCAAAATGCAGAACAAGGCATCCATTTGTCGAGACTACTCCTCTGAAACTACTAGACAGATTTTCATGAAACTTCACAGGAATGTTGCTCTAGTTGATCCTAGCTAAAATTCAGGTCGGCCAGAAATTCAAGATGGCCACCACTGCAAAAAATAGATTTTAATAAAATGTCATTTTGTGGCGACTACGTCTCAAAATACCGTAAGTGATATTGATTTGGAACCTTTACCAAAATGACTGGCACGACATGTAGTTGCTCCTAACCAAAGTTCATTTTGATCGGATGTCAAACATGGTTGCCAGCGGCCATTTGTTTTTAGCTCGACTGATCAGAGAGCAGCAGAGCTTATGCCGTGGTGCGGCGTCCGTCGTCCGTCTGTCCGTAAACTTTTATTTGTAGCGACTACTCCTCTGAAACCACTAGATGGATATTCATGAAACTTTACAGAAATGTTGCCCATGAAGTCTAGTTGATCCTAGCAAAAATTGATGTTGATGTGAAATCCAAGATGGCCACCAAAGCTAAAAATAGATTTTTAAAATACAAGTTTGTAGCGACTTCTTCTTGAAAACTAAGTGATATTGATATGGGACTTTTTCTAAAATGATCAGCATGACATGATGTTGGTCCTTGTCGAAAATCGTTTTGATTCGGCATTAAACATGGCTGCCAGAGGCCATCTTTGTTTACATAGAGTTATATAATGAAAACTTGTAGCGACTACTCCTCTGAAACTACTTGACGAATTTTCATGAAACTTCACAGGAATGTTGCTCTTGATGTCTAATTGATCCTAGCAAAATTTCAGGTCGGCGTGAAATTCGAGATGGCCGCGCGGCTAAAAATTATTTTTCAAAATACATACAAGATTGTAGCGACTACTTTTTGAAAACTATAAGTGATATTGATATGAGACTTTTTCTAAAATGATCAGCATGACATGATGTTGGTCCTTGTCAAAAATCGTTTTGATTCAACGTTAAACATGGCTGCCAGCGGCCATCTTTGTTTACATAGAATTATATAGTAAAAACTTGTAGTGACTACTCGTTCGAAACTACTTGACAGATTTTCATGAAACTTCACAGGAATGTTGCTCCTGATGTCTTATTGACCTAGCAAAATTTCAAGTTGGCCGGAAATGTTAAGATGGCTGCCACGCTAAAAATAGATTTTTAAAAAACAACATTTTATCGACTACTTCTTGAAAACTATAAGTGATATTGATATGGGACTCTTTAAAATGATCAGTATTAAAAATGGCCGCCAGTGGCCATCTTTGTTTACATAGAGTTATATAATAAAAACTTGTAGAGACTACTCCTCTGAAGCTATTTCTACCTGAAAACTATAAGTGCTGTTGATATGGGACTTTTTATAAAACGATCATCATGACATGAGGCTGGTCGTTGTCATTTTGATTCAACGTTAAACATGGCTGCTGCGGCCATCTATGTTTACATAGAGTTAAATAGTAAATTTTTTTTAAAAAAAAACCAGATTTTCATGAAACTTCACAGGAATGCTGATCTAGCTATCATTGACCTTTTGTTAAAAACCACGTCTGTCACTAGAACAATTTACTTCCACGTTTCAACGTTTATTTGAAAACAATATTTACTGGGCAGTGAAAATTGCAGTCGAGATTTCAACGTCCGCTCCTGCGCTCTATATAGCTCTGAACTATGACTTTTTTGGTGCTTGATGACGTTGACGTCGTGTTGCTTGATGACGTTAATGTCTTCGCGAGTGAACAGTCTGTTGCCACTCTGCCTTATTTTCCATAATCCTTTATGGCACATGTGGCGATTATGGATGTTGAGAAACGAGTGATAAACAGTTTTTCCTATAAAATATGTTGCAATTTATAGTAAGGCATGTAACAAATTTGAATATTTACTGATACAGCACATTGATTTATTTATTTCAGGACAATTGGCAAGTGCCTTACAGTCACCAAATCAACCACAGAGACCTATGTTTACTAATTCTAATCCGGCCTCTACAGCCATGCAGGTTAGTGTTCGTCTGTGATGTGTCCTGTCTGTAGACGCTGTTGTATATACTTTAGAATATAATAGTTCTACTCCACAATATGATAGAGTTTATTAACCTTTTTAACCCGCTACATATATGACTGTTGTTTCTTTGAACTAAGATCATTCCATTTATGTTTAAAATGGGCGCAAAGGGTATTATAGTCGTGCTTGGCAGGTTAAGGGTTATTAAGTAAAACCAGATATGGCAAATGAGTCGGCACAGTCAACCAGTTGTGAGTTTTTTCGTACCAGTCATGTTACTGAACAAGCACTATTTAGCCGGATAGCATAGCAAATCCAGGCTTATAGTTTGGCGATTTCCGACCATCCGTCTGTCTATGCATTTTGATGTTTTGGTTGAAGTTTTGTATTTTTCTCATTTCTTAAAAATGAATTCTCGGAAAGCTTTGAAACTTGGCACACGTGTTTATTATTATTACACAGTTTTATCTTACACGTCCCATAACTCTGTCATGTATTTTACCTGAATAATTCCCCCTGTTTACTTAGATTTTTCAGTTAAAATGTTGAATTTGCAATCCGGCGTTCACACCACAAAGTCGGTGTTTTATTTGTTTAACTTGTTAAAGAATGATTCAAATTCACGGAATATATGGCTATAATAATACGTAGATTTTTGAAGATTGTGTTAATTGAACCCCAAAATAACTAATCACTTTTATACTAGGTTGTATAGAAGCGAAAATTTAAGAACAAACCATTACGTGGTACCGTCTTAATTCCATTAAGCAACGGGAAAGCTTATATAAGCATGATTTTATAACATATATTTCGGCAATAAAACATGTTTAAAGATATTTTTTTACTGAAAACATGTGATAACCTGTTTAAAATTACATATATGATGCTTCAGTTTTGCAATATGCAAACTTTTTAAGCAGAAATTAAGGTATTATTTCATACCCCAGCCAACCCCGTTTTCCCTTCTTGGAGAAGGGGTTGGATGGGGTATGAAAGTTAATACTCGGACCACGTAATGCATTGCTTAATAGCATTTTCTTGCATCGTCATTACCTTCGTGTTACACACTGAACAGAAGGCAAATTTCAGAGTCCTTTTCATGCATGACAGTTTAAGCGTTCATTTAGGTGGTGTCACAGACCCCGGAGGTGCCTGTTCAAGTTTTAACCATCAAAATTAACTCTAATAAATAATATGCAGCATTAATTGAAACAAAAGCAGTCTGTGTCACTCAGTGTGTTTATCTTCATTTTGCAAGTGCTTTGTAACACCGATCAATCAATGGAAGTGTGTGTGGGGTTTTGGTGTGCACATTTTTTTCTGCCTAATACAAAGATACGTGTCAGGATACAAGTTGTCAGATTTGCGGAATTAATCCCGAGTAGCGAAAAGTGAGATTAACAGTTTTAATATTTTTTTTGAAGTTGTGGCGTCCCGTTAGTTTTTAGCTCTACTGATCAGAGATCAGCAGAGCTTATGCCGTGGTGCGGCGTCCGGCGTCCGGCTGTCCGTCTGTCCGTAAACCTTCTTTTGTAGCGACTTCTCCTCTGAAACTACTGAATGGATTTTCATGAAACTTTACAGAAATGTTGCCCATGAAGTCTAGTAGATCCTAGCAAAAATTCATGTTGATGTGAAATCCCAGATGGCCGCCAGATCTAAAAATAGGTTTTTAAAAAACAAGTTTGTAGCGACTTCTTCATGAAAACTATAAGTGATATTGATATGGGACTTTTTCTAAAATGATCAGCATTACATGATGTTGGTCCTTGTCAAAAATCGTTTTGAGTCGACGTTAAACATGGCTGCCAGAGTTTTGATTCAACGTTAAACATGGCTGCCAGAGGCCATCTTTGTTTACATACAGTTATATAGTAAAAACTTGTAGCGACTACTACTTTAAAACTACTCGACAGATTTTCATGAAACTTTACAGGAATATTGCTCTTAATGTCTAATTGATCCTAGCAAAATTTCAGATCGGCCAGAAATTCAAGATGGCCGCCACAGCTAAAAATAGATTTTTAAAAAAGAAGTTTGTATAGACTACATCTTGAAAACTATAAGTGACATTGATATGGGACTTTTTGTAAAATGATCAGCATGACATGATGGTTATAATAGTCAAACATTATTTTGATTCGACGTTAAACATGGCTGCCAGTGGCCATCTTTGTTTACATAGAGTTATATAATAAAAACTTGTAGCGACTACTCCTATGAAACTACTTGACGGATTTTCATGAAACTTAACAGGAATGTTGCTCTTGATGTCTAATTGATCCTAGCAAAATTTCAGGTCGGCCGGAAATTCAAGATGGCCGCCACGGCTAAAAATAATTTTTCAAAAAACAAGTCTGTAGCGACTACTTCCTGAAATCAAAATCAATCAGTAGAGCTTCAAGGTCATTGACCTCTTGTTCTATATAACTTGCATTTGTTCAACCATTGATATTAATTATAAGAATAGTTTAAAGCAAACTGTTTTTGTTTATGTTTATTAACTTGATTATAATGTTTTAATAATATATTTAAACCTATGGTAGAAAAACTGAAAAATCAAAATCAAAATTTTATTAAATTATATGCAAGCAGGTTTAAAGTCAAAATGATACTGGATGAATAAATCAAGACACTTAATTTCAATATTTGATAAACACTTCAAGATTGCCATGTGTCCCTTTAACATGTCTATAAATCTGAGCTCTTATACCCTAGCCTTTATTTTTGATAAACACTTCAAGATTGCCATTGTCCCTTTAACATGTCTATAAATCTGAGCTCTTATACCCTAGCCTGACCTGACCTTATACTTACCAGGTACGACAATCATTGCTCCAACAGCAGAAGATGAAGCAGCTGCGAGAACGCGACAAACAGAGGGTGCAGGTGCAGCACCAACAGGAGCGCCAGAACTTGTTGTTACAACCCCAGCAAAGACAGGCTGCTGCCACGGCTGCCGCGTACAGTCAGCAGTTCGCCCAGGGTCAACGATTCCCACAAGTAAGTATTGGAAAAAGCTTATGAAATTATGATACAGTCCATGAAGTTATGATACAGTCCATGAAATTATGTTACAGTCCATGGAATTATGTTACAGTTAATGGAATTTTGATACAGTTCATGGAATTTTGATACAGTCCATGTAATTGTTACAGTCCATGAAGTTATGATACAGTCCATGAAATTATGTTACAGTCCATGGAATTATGTTACAGTTAATGGAATTTTGATACAGTTCATGGAATTTTGATACAGTCCATGTAATTGTTACAGTCCATGAAATTATGATACAGTTCATGGAATTTTGATAGTCCGTGTAATTATGTTACAGTCCATGAAATTATGATACAGTTCATGGAATTTTGATACAGTCCGTGTAATTATGTTACAGTTCATGGAATTATGATACAGTTCCTGTAATTATGTTACAGTCCATGAAATTATGATACAGTTCATGGAATTTTGATACAGTCCGTGTAATTATGTTACAGTTCATGGAATTATGATACAGTTCATGGAATTATGATACAGTCCTGGTAATTATGATACAATCCATGAAATTATGATACAGTCCTTGTAATTATGATACAGCCCATGAAATTATGATAATGTTCATGGAATTTTGATACAGTCCATGTAATTGTTACAGTTCATTTAATTATGATACAGTTCATGGAATTTTGATACAGTCCGTGGAATTATGTTACAGTTCATGGAATTATGATACTGTTCATGGAATTTTGATACGGTCCATGTAATTATGTTACAGTTCATGAAATTATGATACTGTTCATGAAATTTTGATACATTCCATTTAATATGATGCGGTCCATGGAATTATGTTACAGTTCATGGAATTGTGTTACAGTCCATTGAATTATGATCCAATACATGGCATTATGATACAGCCCATGAAATTATGATACAGCCTGTGGAATTGCGATATTCAATGGGATTATGATACAGGCAATGGAATTTAGTGTTGTTATTAATAGCATACATTGAATTATAATACAGTATACACTACATGGAAATATTTTATACTAGTTATATTTAAATATCTTGGAAATGCTTATATAAGCAGGATTTTATATCAGATATTTCATCAATAAAACATGTTTAAATTATTTTTTTTAATAAAAACAATGCAGTAACCTGTTTAAAAGTACCTTTTAAATGTTTTAATTTTACAATATGCAAAGTTTTTAAGCCAATATTAAGTTTCATTTCATACCCCAGCCAACCCCGTTTTCGCTTCTTGGAGATGGGGTGTGGAAGTTAATAATTGGACCACGTAATGGAGTGTTATGTGTATGTAATTAAATAGCTTGTATATGAGCATAACTACGAGTGAATGCTGTGAATCATGTGGTGATTCCATTCCAGGACAACCTGTCGATGGGTAACAGTGGGGTAATGCCTACATTCCCTGAGAACCTTGCAGAACTGATGAACAGTGGAACGGCACCGAATGTCACCCTGCAGGTGAGTCGTAGGGAAAAACTATTACGAGAGTCGGAGATTTCTTAGATCCTTGTTAGCAGTTTTTTAGATGAACTCTGAATGTCTGGAGAGCAGGATGATATTAAAAGTACTTATACCTCAGCTTGCACAAGGTGAAGTGGAGGGATATATAGGAATCGCTATATATGAAACGTTGCATCATGTCCTGTAACACATTTTTGTTTCTCAAACAGTTTTGACTGGATTGTTCCCAAACTTCATATATGCATAACATCTGATGACCTTATGTCCCTCTACATCATTACATTGTTGATGCCTAACTTATTATAGAATTATGGCCCTTTGTTTGACTTAGAAAATTTGTTCACTCCCTAATGAAACACTTGACACACAGTTCACTCATGATATGATGTGTCTGCATCAACAGTTTTTAGCTCTACTGATTCTGATCAGCAGAGCTTATGCCGTGGTGCGGCGTCCGTCGTCCATCTGTCTGTCCGTCTGTCTGTAAACTTTTTTTTGTAGCGACTTCTCCTCTGAAACTACTAAATGGATTTTCATGAAACTTTACAGAAATGTTGCCCATGAAGTCTAGTTGATCCTAGCAAAAATTCATGTTGATGTGAAATCCAAGATGGCCGCCAGATCTAAAAATAGGTTTTTAAAAAACAAGTTTGTAGCGACTACTTCTTGAAAACCATAAGTGATATTGATATGGGACTTTTTCTAAAATGATCAGCATGACATAATGTTGGTCCTTGTCAAAAATCGTTTTGATTCAGCGTTAAACATGGCTGCCAGAGGCCATCTTTGTTTATATACAGTTATATAGTAAAAACTTGTAGCGACTACTCCTTTGAAACTACTTGACAGATTTTCATGAAACTTTACAGGACTATTGCTCTTAATGTCTAATTGATCCTAGCAAAATTTCAGATCGGCCAAAAATTCAAGATAGCCGCCACAGCTAAAAATAGATTTTTAAAAAAGAAGTTTGTAGCGACTACGTCTTGAAAACTATGAGTGATATTGATATGGGACTTTTTGTAAAATGATCAGCATGACATGATGGTTATCAGAGTCAAACATTATTTTGATTCAACGTTAAACATGGCTGTCAGCGGCCATCTTTGTTTACATAGAGTTATATAATGAAAACTTGTAGCGACTATTCCTGTGAAACTACTTGACGGATTTTCATGAAACTTCACAGGAATGTTGCTCTTGATGTCTAATTGATCCTAGCAAAATTTCAGGTCGGCCGGAAATTCAAGATGGCCGCCACGGCTAAAAATAATTTTTCAAAAAACAAGTCTGTAGCGACTACTTCCTGAAATCAAAATCAATCAGTAGAGCTTCAAGGTCATTGACCTCTTGTTAATTCTGCAATTTTTTACAGAATTATGGACCTTTGTTTTTACTTAGAATTTTTTTTTTCACATAAAAAAATTAACAGAAATTTTTAGACATTTATTAGTCTCCTACCGGTGCTTCACCAGAGGGGACTGAAGAGATTTACCTCCCGTTTGATCGTCGAGCAGTCCGGAAAACTGGATCCTGCGATGACTTAAAAAGTATAAAAGATATTTTCATGAAACATTTGGTAGAGGGGCATTTAAGGAGATTATGCACATTATTAAATTTGGTGGATATGGCCAAAATGTTGGTTGCTATGGCAACAAAATAGTAAAAAAAAAGTCAGTCCATCGAGAAAACTGCATCCTGTGATAACTTAAAAAGTTTAAAAGATATTTTCCTGATTTTAAGCCGGGTTTTTTGATAAAAAATCGCCTTTAGATTGGCGTAATCCGGATGGGCGGCGGGCGGCCTCATTTGTTTTTAGCTCGACTGATCAGAGATCAGCAGAGCTTATGCCGTGGTCCGTCTGTCCGTCCGTCTGTCCGTCTGTCTGTCCGTAAACCTTTTTTTGTAGCGACAACTCCTCTGAAACTACTGAATGGATTTTCATGAAACTTTACAGAAATGTTGACCATGAAGTCTAGTTGATCCTAGCAAAAATTCATGTTGATGTGAAATCCAAGATGGCTTCCAAATCTAAAAATAGGTTTTTAAAAAACGAGTTTGTAGCGACTACTTCTTGAAAACTCTAAGTGATATTGATATGGGACTTTTTCTAAAATGAGCAACATGACATGATGTTGGTCCTTGTCGAAAATCGTTTTGATTCGACGTTAAACATGGCTGTCAGCGGCCATCTTTGTTTACATAGAGTTATATAATGAAAACTTGTAGCGACTACTCCTCTGAAACTACTTGACGGATTTTCATAAAACTTCACAGGAATGTTGCTCTTGGTGTCTAATTGATCCTAGCAAAATTTCAGGTCGGCCAAAAATTCAAGATGGCCACCACGGCTAAAAATAATTTTTCGAAAAACAAGTCTGTAGCGACGACTTCCTGAAATCAAAATCAATCAGTAGAGCTTCAAGGTCATTGACCTCTTGTTTTCTATATTTCTCCGCATTACCATGTCCGATCTTCATCAAACTTTAACAGCATCTTACTCCCATTAACCACTGAATATAACCTGAAAACTAGGTCACTGTGACCTACTTTCTCCAAAATATACCTTTTTTGTTTCGGCAGGGGCGAGGAAATTAAGTTTTTGTTATATCTCCGCATTACTATGTCCGATCATCATCAAACTTTAACAGCACCTTGCTCCCATTAACCACTGACAATGCCCTGAAAACTATGTTACTGTGTCCTACTTTCTCCAAAACGTACCTTTTTGTTTGTTTCAAAGGGGGAGAAATAAAGTTTTTGTTATATTTCCACTTTACCATGTCGGATCTTCATCAAACTTTAACAGCACCTTACTCCTATTAACCACTTACCATACCCTGAAAACTAGGTCACTGTGACCTACTTTCTCAAAAATATACCTTTTTAAGTTTCAGACGGTGGGGGGTGGGGATAAAGTTTATGTTATATCCGCATTACCATGTCGGATCTTCATCAAACTTTAACAGCACCTTACTCCCTTTAACCGCTGACCATACCCTGAAAACTAGGTCACTGTGACCTATTTTCACCAAAATATACCTTTTTAGCTCTACTGATCAGAGATCAGCAGAGCTTATGCCGTGGTGCGGCGTCCGTCGTCCGTCCGTCCGTCTGGCCGTCTGTCCGTCTGTCCGTAAACTTTTATTTGTAGCGACTTCACAGCTGAAACTACTGGATGGATATTCATGAAACTTTACAGAAATGTTGCCCATAAAGTCTAGTTGATCCTAGCAAAAATTCATGTTGATGTGAAATCCAAGATGGCCGCCAAAGCTAAAAATAGAGTTTTAAAATACAAGTTTGTAGCGACTTCTTCTTGAAAACTATAAGTGATATTGATATGGGACTTTTTCTAAAATGATCAGCATGACATGATGTTGATCCTAGTCAAAAATCGTTTTGATTCAACGTTAAACATGGCTGCCAGCGGCCATCTTTGTTTACAAAGAGTTATATAGTAAAAACTTGTAGCGACTACTTCTCTGAAACTACTTGGCGGATTGTCATGAAACTTTACAGGAATGTTGCTCTTGATGTCTAATTGATCCTAGAAAAATTTCAGGTCGGCCGGAAATTCAAGATGACCGTCACAGCTAAAAATAGATTTTTAAAAAATAAGTTTGTAGCGACTACTTCTTGAAAACTAAAAGTGATATTGATATGGGACTTCTTCTAAAATGATCAGCATTACATGATGTTGATCCTAGTCAAAAATCGTTTTGATTCAACGTTAAACATGGCTGCCAGCGGCCATCTTTGTTTACATAGAGTTATATAGTAAAAACTTGTAGCGACTACTCCTCTGAAACTACTTGGCGGATTGTCATGAAACTTTACAGGAATGTTGCTCTTGATGTCTAATTGATCCTATCAACATTTCAGGTCGGCCGGAAATTCAAGATGGCCGTCATAGCTAAAAATAGATTTTTAAAAAATAAGTTTGTAGTGACTACTTCTTGAAAACTATAAGTGATATTGATATGGGACTTTTTCTAAAATGATCAGCATGACATGATGTAGATCCTTGTGGAAAATTATTTTGATTCGACGTTAAACATGGCTGCCAGTGGCCATCTTTGGTTACATAGAGTTATATAGTAAAAACTTGTAGCGACTACTCCTCTGAAACTACTTGACGGATGTTCATGAAACTTCACAGGAATGTTGCTCTTGATGTCTAGTTGATCCTAGAAAAATTTCAGGTCGGCCGGAAATTCAAGATGGCCGCCACAGCTAAAAATAGATTTAAAATAAATAAGTTTGTAGCGACTACTTCTTCAAAACAATAAGAGATATTGATATGGGACTTTTTCTAAAATGATCAGTATGACATGATGTTGGTCCTTGTCGAAAATCGTTTTGATTTGACCTTAAACATGGCTGCTTTGTTTACATAGTTATATAATGAAAACTTGTAGCGACTACTTCTTTGAAACTACCCGACGGATTTTCATGAAACTTCACAGGAATGTTGCTCTTAATGTCTTATTGATCTTAGCAAAATTTCAGGTCGGCCGGAAATTCAAGATGGCCGCCACGGTTAAAAATAGATTTTCAAAAAACAAGTCTGTAGCGACTACTTCCTAAAATCAAAATCAATCAGTAGAGCTTCAAGGTCATTGACCTCTTGTTGTTCAAAGGGACACATGGCAATCTTGATTTTTAGCTCGACTGATCAGAGATCAGCAGAGCTTATGCCGTGGTGCGGCGTCCGTCTGTCCGTTAACTTTTTTTGTAGCGACTACTCCTCTGAAACTACTGAATGGATTTTCATGAAACTTTACAGAAATGTTGCCCATGAAGTCTAGTTGACCCTAGCAAAAATTCATGTTGATGTGAAATCCAAGATGGCCGCCAAATCTAAAAATAGGTTTTTGATTACATAGAATTATATAGTAAAAACTTGTAGCGACTACTCCTCTGAAACTACTTGGCGGATTTTCAACTTTACAGGAATGTTGCTCTTAATGTCTTATTGATCCTAGCAAAATTTCAGGTTGGCTGGAAATTCAAGATGGCCACCAAGGCTAAAAATATATTTTCAAAATACAGTTTGTAGCGACTACTTCTTGAAAACTATAAGTGATATTGATATAGGACTTTTTCTAAAATAATCAGCATGACATTTTTTTGGTCCTTGTCAAAAATCTTTTTGATTCGACGTTAAACATGGCTGCCAGCTGCAATCTTTGTTTACATGGAGTTATATAGTAAAAATTTGTAGCGACTACTTCTCTGAAACTACTTGGCGGATTTTCATGAAACTTTACAGGGATGTTGCTCTTAATGTCTTATTGATCCTAGCAAAATTTCAGATCGGCCAGAAATTCAATATGGCCACCACAGCTAAAAATAGATTTTTAAAAAATAAGTTTGTAGCGACTACTTTTTGAAAACTATAAGTGATATTGATAAGGGACTCCTTCTAAAATGATCAGCATGACATGATGGTTATCCGAGTCGAACATTATTTTGATTCGACGTTAAACATGGCTGCCAGTGGCCATCTTTGTTTACATAGAGTTATGTAATGAAAATTTGTAGCGATTACTCCTGTGAAACTACTTGACGGATTTTCATGAAACTTCACACTAAGGTTTCTCTTGATGTCTTATTGATCCTAGCAAAATGTTAGGTCAGCCGGAAATTCAAGATGGCCGTCATGGCTAAAAATAGATTTTCAAAATACAAGTTTGTAGCGACTACTTCTTGAAAACTATAAGTGATATTGATATGGGACTTTTTGTAAAATGATCAGCATGACATGATGTTGGTCCTTGTCAAAAATCGTTTTGATTCGATATTAAACATGACTGTCAGCGGCCATCTTTTTTTACATAGACTTACATAATGAAAACTTGTAGCGACTACTTCTCTGAAACTACTTGGCGGATTTTCATGAAACGTCACAGGAATGTTGCTCTTGATGTCTTATTGATCCTAGCAAAATTTCAGGTCGGCTGGAAATTCAAGATGGCCGCCACGGCTAAAAATAAATGTTCAGAAAACAAGTTTGTAGCGACTACTTCCTGAAATCAAAATCAATCAGTAGAGCTTCAAGGTCATTGACCTCTTGTTTAAAAACTCGCGGCGTCCCGTTAGTTTTCCTCAACTTGCATTTGTTCAATCATTAATATTAATTGTTAGAATAGTTCAAAGCATATTATTTTTGCATATTACTAACTTTTTATACTATTGCACCAGTAATATATTTTAAAAAAACGGTAAAATAATGAAGAAAGCTGAAATCTCAATTTTTTTCTTAAATTATATGCAAGCAGTTTTAAAGTCAAAATGACGCAGGATAACTAAACCGAGGAGCAAATGTTAATGTTTGAATAAAACTCAAGATTGCCATGTGTCCCTTTAAGTTTCGGAGGAGGGGGGAAATATTTTTTTTGTTATATCTCTGCAATACCATGTCCAATCTTCATCAAACTTTAACAGCACCTAACTCCCATTAATCACTGACCATACCCTGAAAACTAGGTCATTGTCACCAACTTTCTCCAAACTATGCATGACGTTAATTTTTTTGTATTTCCTTTATAGAGCATAAAATTTCAGAGTTGCATTTCCTTTAGTGTATGTAGACAGTCGAACAGTAATCAGAATATTAAAATAATTGCTGTGTTTCAGCGTAATCAGATTCCCGGGCCCATGTCCCCAAGATTCGCTCAGGGTATACAGCAGCCCCCGCAGAGCCCCAATATGGGTCAGATGATATCCCAGAACCCTCAGCTGTCCCCTAGCTACACCCAGCAGCAGCAACAGCAGCAGCAGCAACAACAGCAGTGGAATATGAGAGCGGGGCAGGCCAACATGGGCATATCACCACAGGTATGTAATCAATTTTTTTTTTTTTTTTTACAAAACAACTTAGATTTAACGTCTTTGAATACAAGTGAGTCGCCATATACGTTTGTAAAAAACTGCCCAGACTCTTATTATAGGCCCAACCCTTAATTTTGTGTTAAAATTGGTAATTAGCTTGACTGATCAGAGATCAGCAGAGCTAATGCCGTGGAGCGGCGTCCGTCTGTCCGTCCGTCTGTCTGTCCGTAAAGTTTTATTTGTAGCGACTACTCCTCTGAAACTACTGGATGGATATTCATGAACCTTTACAGAAATGTTGCCCATGAAGTCTGGTTGATCCTAGCAAAAATTCATGTTGATGTGAAATCCAAGATTGCTGCCAAGGCTAAAAATAGATTTTTAAAATACAAGTTTGTAGCGACTACTCCTTGAAAACTATAAGTGATATTGATATGGGACTTTTTCTAAAATGATCAGCATGACATGATGTTGGTCCTTGTCAAAAATAGTTTTGATTAGACGTTAAACATGGCTGCCAGCGGCCATCTTTGTTTACATAGAGTTATATAGTTAAAACTTGTAGCGACTACTCCTCTGAAACTACTTGGCGGATTTTCATGAAACTTTACAAGAATGTTGCTCTTGATGTGTAATTGATCCTAGCAAAATTTCAGATCGACCAGAAATTCAAGATGGCTGCCACAGCTAAAAATAGATTCTTTAAAAATAAGTTTGTAGCGACTACTTCTTGAAAACTATAAGTGATATTGATATGGGACTTTTTCTAAAATGATCAGCATGACATGATGTTGATCTGAGTCGAACATTATTTTGATTCGACGTTAATCATGGCTGCCAGTGGCCATCTTTGTTTACATAGAGTTATGTAGTAAAAACTTGTAGCGACTACTCCTCTGAAACTACTTGACGGATGTTCATGAAACTTCACAGGAATGTTGCTCTTGATGACTAGTTGATCCTAGAAAAAATTCAGGCTGGCCGGATATTCAAAATGGCCGCCACGGCTAAAAATAGCTTTAAAATAAATAAATATGTAGCGACTACTTCTTGAAAACTGTAAGTGATATTGATATGGGACATTTTCTAAAATGATCAGCATGACATGATGTTGATCCTTGTCGAAATTCATTTCGATGCAACTTTAAACATGGCCACTAGCGGCCATCTTTGTTTACATAGATTTATATACTAAAAACTTGTAGCGACTACTCCTCTGAAACTACTTTATAAAACTTCACAGGAATGTTGCCATGGCTAAAAACAGATTTTTTAAAAAAAGTTTGTAGCGGCTACTTCTTGAAAACTTTGAGTGATATTGATATGGGACTTTTTCTAAAATGATCAGCATGACATGATGCTGATCCTTGTCGAAAATTATTTTGAATTAAAATTAAACCTGGGCACTAGTGGCCATCTTTGTTTACATAGAGTTTGTATAGTAAAATTTGTATATAGTAAAAACTTCAACTTGTAGCGACTACTCCTCTGAAACTACTTGACAGTTTTTATGAAACTTCACAGGAATGCTGACCTAGCTATCAAAATCTATGAGTCATTGACTTCTTGTTTTTTAGTTAAAATGTAAATTTGTTCATCTGCCTATCTATCCCCTTATGCAATCAAGGTTGTTAAATGCCATGGTTTAACCTGAAATTTTCTATGAAGTCTAGTTGGTCCTAGCAAAAATTCATGTTGATGTGCTAAAAACACATTTTTTAAAAAACAAGTTTGTAGCGACTACTTCTTGAAAACTGATATTGATATGGGACTTTTTCTAAAATGATCAGCATGACATGATGTTGATCCTTGTCGAAAATCGTTTTGATTTGACATTAAACATGGCTGCCAGTGGCCATCTTCGTTTACCTAGAGTTATATAGTAAAAACTTCCAACTTGTAGCGACTACTCCTCTGAAACTATTTGACAGATTTTTATGAAACTTCACAGGAATGCTGATCTAGCTATCAAAATCTATCAGTAGAGCTTCAAGGTCATTGACCTCTTGTTTTTTATTGGAACGGAGGTTCTGCCAAGGTTTTTATCAAGCAGTTATACCGCAGGTTGGAATTTCCAAACCCAGACAGCCATCTTCGCAATGTATTTTATTTGTAAAAGCTCATTCCCATTCGCCTTCTGAAAAATATAAAATGGAGTTTGTTAGTTTCACCTTTACTGTGGTACACGATTTGTCCATCGACTCCCGTGTACACACAAACTAAGGATGAACATTTTGCAATCTCTTTACATTGAAAACAGTATTAAAATGGGTCATATTTTCAAAGTGGAACTTAAGCATTTATGTAACTTATGAATTTCGTGTTGCACTGTGTACTGTGATTAACAAGTCTACAACAACAGTTTTGTATTTGTTCTAACTGGCTTTAACCCTTTTCTTTTACAAAACATCTTGAGATTTTTCTGGAATATTACATGGAATTAAATTTGCAGTATATACATTATATACCGGAAATTCCTTAGTTGAGTTTCTTTTTCCTTTAGTACATAATCAACAATCCTATAGATTTCTGCTGGAAATACAAAACAAGTTGTTGTTGTACTCTGTATTTTCACAATTCTACATTTTACAGGGCCAGTCCCAATATGTTAACCGACATCGGTCGTTGTCTGGTGGAGCAATGCAGGCATCATCTCCACAGCGGTTCCCATTTACAGACCCCCAATACAGCGGGAACCAGGGCATGGCGGGAATGTTCAGTTCACAACAACAGCAGCAACAACAACAGATGTTTCAGCAACAAAACCGTGGCAGTCAATTACAGAGACAGATGAGTATGCCGGGTAAGTCAGTTTAAATTTCATACCTCCACTTTCACAAAGTGTCCGTAACGTCATGTCATGTCCTATCATGTAGCACATTTTTGTCTTGTCCCATCGCGTTTGTCTCGTCGCATCACGTAACATATCTTTATTACCAGCATTTCTCAAATGTTTTGAATGGGTTCTTTTCAAGCTTCATATACTCATAGCAACTGATGACCTTATGTCCCTCTACAACACTCTTGGTTAATTGCATAATTTATTACAGAATTATGGCCCTTTAGTGCTAGTTCTAATTGAACCTTTCAGAAAGTAATCTCAATCCTGAACTGTTCTTTTTTTGCTTGGTCTATATCCTGTCTATATTGGGACATATTAACTGTTTTGCTTTGTCTCTACTGGGAAATATTTACTGATTTGACTTTTCTATATTGGGGAAATATTAACTGATTTGTCTTGTCTATATTGGGAAATATTAACTATATTGGAAAATATTAACTGATTTGACTTGTCTATATTTAGGAAATATTAACTGATTTGACTTGTCTATATTGGAAAATATTAACTGATTTGACTTGTCTATATTTGGGAAATATTAACTGATTTGGAAAATATTAACTGATTTGACTTGTCTATATTGGGAAGTGTTAATTAAAATTAGACAGACGGGCACTCAACTTCAGGGCTGAACATTTTTGTTGTTATTTTGTCATTGTTAGGGTAATGTAGATAGATGATTTAACTGAGGGTCCTGAATAACGGAATGTAAATCACAAGGGCATCAATAGCTGTCTTTTTGCGAATAAAGTAAGAAATACTTTAGACCAAGGTTCACCAATTATGTCTTGTTGAATTATGAAAGTATTTAGTTATGACAAGTAAATACATTTTTCAATTTCAGGTCGAGGTTCACCAAGAACATCCCAGAGCCCGTTTGGTCACAGCCCAGACCCACAGTTGATATCTCCACATAACGTGTCTCCAAGTTCCTTGCGAGGGGCCACAGGACCTGTTCAGCAGGTCAGTCCCTCGTACAGCCAGGCCTTCGGGAACCAGTCGACTATGACCTCATCCACAAACTCCATGGCTACCGGTTCCCTGTACGCAGACCAGGGGCTGCTCTGTACGAACTCGCAAGGCATGGATATGGACATGAACCTGTTTGACAAGTAGGTTCTTAGACTAATGGCAATGTTATTATACCCCACTTCATAAAGTGAAGTGGGGGCTATATAGGAATCACGCTGTCCTTAAGGTCTGTAACGTAATGTCGCGTCCCATCATATCACGTCATGTAACACGTTTTTATTACTTCACACTCTTCAGGTAGAAGAAAGCAAAAATTAAATGGGGGAAAATTACAACTTTTTTCTATGAAAATGATTTCCATGTTAATTTATCAGTGATGGTATTCATTTTCCTAAATGATTTGAATATGAATAGTATGTCTTACCTTAATCAGGGAAACCCAGTGCTGGGTCAGGTTGAATATGAATAGTTCTTACCTTAATCAGGAAAACCCAGTGCTGGGTCAGGTTGAATATGAATAGTATGTCTTACCTTAATCAGGGAAACCCAGTGCTATGTCAGTTTGAATATGAATAGTATGTCTTACCTTAATCAGGGAAACCCAGTGCTGGGTCAGGTGGAATATGAATAGTATGTCTTACCTGGGTCAGTTTGAATATGAATAGTATGTCTTACCTTAATCAGGGAAACCCAGTGCTGGGTCAGTTTGAATATGAATAGTATGTCTTACCTTAATCAGGGAAACCCAGTGCTGGGTCAGTTTGAATATGAATAGTATGTCTTACCTTAATCAGGGAAACCCAGTGCTGGGTCAGTTTGAATATGAATAGTATGTCTTACCTTAATCAGGGAAACCCAGTGCTGGGTCAGTTTGAATATGAATAGTATGTCTTACCTTAGTCAGGGAAACCCAGTGCTGGGTCAGGTGGAATATGAATAGTATGTCTTACCTTAATCAGGGAAACCCAGTGCTGGGTCAGGTTGAATATGAATAGTATGTCTTACCTTAATCAGGGTAACCCAGTGCTGGGTCATGGAAAAATCAGGGAAATATCATGCATTTTATTTGGAGATCCTGTGGTTACCCTGAATATACTTGTTGAAAAAATTTCAGTTCTCTTTGTATAGCTTGCAATGTTTCTAGAAATTAAATTGAAGTATATGTTTAATATCCTCGCGGTCAATGAACACGCTCCACAAACAAATCCTTTTAAAAGCTAGAATTTGAGGCATTTTGAACGAATAATGATATAATCCATATAACGAGTCGACATTTAAACATTTTTTACCAGCACATCTGTATTTAGTGCATTCCACATTGGTGTTATCAAATGCACATGCAGTTCCGGGTTTCTTCAGTTACATCACACAAAAAAATCAGTTTCTCAAAAACATTCATTGCATAATACTGTCGGATGTCAAACAATAAAAAGGCCAGTAAAATCAACTGGAATTTATTCCGAGACAGATTAATGCAGCTTTAAATTTAGTGGAACGGTTTTCTTTTCATCCATATTAAACAATGTTAAATAACAAGGTAAAAGTCTTACCAATAAACATGCAAGACAAGTTAGGTACTTAAAACATAGCTAATATTGGTTCGTCAGTTTTATTCCAAATTGCGAAGAATCTAACGGCATAAACATATGGAGTTAATGGAGCATTTTCATTGACCGTCGGTATACTAACTTTGGTTTTCTCTATATAAACTTGTAGCAGTAAGAAGCCCCTAGATGTACCATTAAGTGTGTCCACACTCGGGTCCACGCAGTATATAAAGCAGGAGCTGAGGAACATCTGTAATGCCCGCTCAGAGAGACAGCACCAGTCACAGATGATACCCCATCAACTGTCTCCACAGTATGCTGCCATGCAGCAGCAACAGCAGCAGAAGCAGCATCAACAACAACAACAACAACAACAGCAGCGTCAGCAGCAACAACAACAACAGCAGCTGGATCAAGACACCATGTCGGAATTACCATTAGACATCTTAGAACAAAGTAGGTATTGTTACGGTTTACGGACCTATTTCCCAACGCTACCTTGTCATTGAAAAAGCATGGAAAGCTTATGGAATAGCGTTGTATCTAGGGTATAGCTGTGTAACCGGGTACAGGAAAACGTTGAATAATTGATTCCTAGCGGTATGTCCTCGATAGCTCAGTTGTTAGAGCGCTAGTACGGTGAACCAGAGACCCTGGGTTCGAGTCATTGTTTAGGAATGCTTTTTCTCCGCCGGTTATATTTGGGGGCTCTTCCGGGAGCATCCAGAGAAGCCTGTATAATTAAAAATTCAGGGATGAATTTCATTCTGGTGGGGTGTATGTAACTGGGCACAGGTAAATGGTGAATAATCGATTCCTAACCATATGTCCTTGATAGTTCAGTTGGTAGAGTGCTGGTACGGTAAGCCAGAGGCCCTGGGTTTGAGTTCCGGTTGTTCTAAATACAACACTTTTTGATAATTCTGTATTGTGTTCAGAAAACAATTGACCAAAATCACTTCTAAAAAAAACACAATTGTATCATGTTATTGTATGTCTTAAAGTGATTTACAGTTGTCTGTACAAATTATCTGCCCTCCAAACATACGCTAACATTTTGAAGTCAAGGGCGTAGCTGACCTGAAATACATATATAGGCCCGACAAACTAGCGGGGTCCGGGGCATGCTCCCCTGTCTTTTTGTCTCGCCCACGATAGTGGGTAGCGAGTCACTTTTCCGGCGCCGGCGGCCACATTTTAAATCGACTATATCTCAACAACTTCTGCTCAAGTATTTCTGAAACTTTGTCAGATGCTTTATTGGGTCAAGGGACATCACGTAATGCCAAACTTACCAAGGTCAAGGTCATATTTTGCTTTATTTTCCCAAAACTTAACCTTGGTAAGTAACAACCTTGGTTAGGTAACTTAACCTCAGTTAACTGTATGTGATTGCCTCATTTTCTTTGTTTGCTACTTGGTCATATGTATTGTTGGCATTGGTGGACATTGCTGGGCGTGAAAAGATACCAAGGTCAAGGTCATATTTTGCGTTATTTTCCCCAAACTTAACCTTAGTTAGGTAACTTAACCTTGGCTAGGTAATTTAACCTCAGTTAACTTTATGTGATTGCCTCACTTTATGTCTTTGAAACTTGGTCATATGTATTGTTGGCATTGGTGGACATCGCTGAATGACAAAAAATACCAAGGTCAAGGTCATATTTTGCGATATTTTCCTAAAACTACACTTCACCTCAGTAACTTAACTTCTTATGATTAGCTTGCTTTTATTTGTTTGATTCTTGGTCATTTGAAGTGTTGTCTTTGGTAGACATCATTTAAGCACAAATTTAATAAAATATTTCATATGCCGTTTGCCGCGGCGGGCAAGACCGAGGTCTTGTATTTTTAACTTAGCTATTACCTACACTATAAAGTAAAATATAAAAAAATTGACCCTCAAACCCCACACACCCTCTGGCTTCAGTTTTTATTGCATTTTTGGACTTCTTGTTTTTCATTTTTCAAATTGATGTATAGGCCCTGGCCTATATGACCTAATAGTAGCTACGCCGATAGAAGTCTGGAGGACATGGATTCATGCCTCACTGACACCACTTGGGCAAGACACTTTCTCTTAGCCTGGTCTGTCAGATGGAGACATAAAACCGACGATATTGGAGTCCATCCTCCGAGCATGTTAAAGAATCACTGGAATCTTCACACACATCAAGTTATGTCGTTACACATGTCCAATAACTCTTGACTATCGTTTTGGCAGAGTTATGTTCCTTTTTATAAAACTTTTACCTTCAACTTAACAGAGGTCATAACTGGCTTGAAAAGAGGTTTGTTATACCCCTGCCTTCACAAAGTAAGGAGTGGGCTATATAGGAATCACGTTGTCCGTAACAGTAGTCCCGTCCAGTCAGGTAACACATTTTTGTCCCGTCGCGTCCCGTAAAACATGTTCATTACATGAAATTCTTCAAACACTTGTGAATGGATTGTTCCCAAACTTCATATGAACATATCAACTGATGACCTTATGTCCCTCTACATCACCCATTGTTGATTGCCTATACAGAATTGTGGCGCTTTATTTGACTTAAAATGTAAGCGGTTGTATTCATCACCTTCAGTGATAGTTCTTGTTTTACCTAACAATTTAATTTTCAGTCAATCAGATGAGTGCAGAGCATGGGACTACTACTCAGCAATACAAGGAAGAGGTCATAGTCCCGAAGAAACGTGAAGAAGCGAAAAGTAGATACGAGAAATTCCGATCACTCGCTAGCTCTGGTAAGTAGAGCCTGTATAAGTGGTGTCCCGGATATGTTTTTATGGTATAGCCCTGAAACAAATGAATGGATTTTGATTACTTTAAAGGGACACATGGCAAAACCTCACAGCGTTTCACTAGAAATTCTATGTTTTTATATTTTTAATATTTTCAAATCATACTTGAAAATTGCTCCAATTCAGTCAAACTTGAATTAAGTGACCACTAAAGGGAGTGTCTAATAATGGTCGCTTAATAAAACGGTCGTTGAATAGAACGAATATAAAATTGTATAATAGTACTGTCCGAATTTGAGCATACTTATAAAGTACGGTGACGAAAGTGAAAGTAAATATCAGCTGAAAATTTAATCGTAAACGTTTGATGATAGTTGTTGGAGAAAATCAGATTCAGACGTTTATTTCTCGCAAGATTGTGTAGATCTTATCTAATTGAATGGTCAGTGGTTGACTATTTTTCGGTAATTTTGCATGAGTGAAGGAAATTGAATGTTTGTTTTCTCTACAAATCAGAAATGACAGAGATTGTTGTGACTGATACAATTGTCCTGCGACAAAAATTGTTGTTTGCACCGTTCTGACTTCAATTGTTAACAACAAATAAAGTTGTGATTATCTAATTTGGACACAACACGCTGATAATTTACGATTTGATGTCTGCTTATCTCATTAGCGGTCGCTTAATGATCGATAGTATTGATATTTGGTGTGAAAACGACAGTCGTTGGTAGCGTTGCGCACTTAAAATGTAGGGAAATGATCGCGTCATTTATGTGGGGTGTCGAAATCATACCATCAAAAAGGAGCATTGTTTTAACTCTACTGGTGCTGTGTCCGTCGTCCATCCATCTGTCCATCTGTAAACCTTTTTTTGTAGCGACTACTCCTCTGAAACTACTTGACAGATTTTCATGAAACTTCACAGGAATGTTGCTCTTGATATCTAGTTTGATCCTTGAAAAATTTCAAGTCTGCCGGAAATTGAAGATGGACGCCACAGCTAAAAATAGTTTTTAAAAAAGTTTGTAGCGACTACTTCTTAAAAACTGTAAGTGAGTTGATATTGGACTTCTCTAAAATGATCAGCATGACCTGATGTTGATCCTTATTGAAAATTATTGATTCGACATTAGCATGGCTGCCATCATGAAAACACAGGAATGCTGATCTAGCTATCAAAACCTATCAGTAGAGCTTCAAGGTCATTGACCTCTTGTTGTTCATTTGACCAGTAAATTTTCCATGTGAAAAAATATTCTAATTATCAGGATACTTTTTTATAGAGGACACTAATCTGTTTTCCTTGATAGAGGATCTGACATGTTCAGCTGATGTATTGATTTTATTGTTCGTCAAATATTGTTTGATGTAATTGACTAAAATGTTGCAAAGTAAAATAAGAAACACAACAAAACGTACACAAGTGTATACAAACACACAATTTGACAATTTAGTTGAAATTGTACAATTTACAATAGTTCTGAGTAACTGAAGGAAAAAAAAGCGAATGTAAACAAATGAAGGGTAAAAATATTGATAGGAAAAAATAATTCGGGTAAAAAAAAAAATATATAAAAAAAAATACAGGGTAAAAAACCCAAATAATAAAATTCTTATCTAGATTAGACTAAAATAAATTGTAAAATTTTAATGTTTTGTACTTTAACAGAGGATCCCGAGGAGAAAGCGACGAACCTGTTCCGTAAACAGTTGACGTCCCAGTCCCACAGAACCACTTCCACATCCACAGACAGTGGACCTTCATCCGTGAATATCGTGCAGAATGAACCACGGGTATGTAATGCAAATATTGGGGTGGTCAGAGAACCAAATAGCTCTGGGTCATATCATGGGTCTCTTCTACCACATTACTTTATTAATTTATAAGAGCTTGTTTCACTATATTACACTTATTCTCATTTTGTAACCCTCAACCCCCTACATATATATAATGGACTGTACTTTCTTTAAATTAAGACCATTCCATTTATGTGACAAAGGGTTGTTTTGGGGAAATGACTGATCAGCAGCCAGACATTGTAAACATGATCAGCCTGCGAGTTACTTGCAGGCTGATCTGGGTTTACAATGGACGCAAAGGCTATTATAGTCGTGTTTAGCAGGTTAAGGGTAAAAAGGTCAGATAAATCATATAACTTTTCATTTCAAAGTATCTCAATTGTGCCTCAAATATTTACAATATGGAGCTTATGTGGGGATGTGTACCCACATAATAAACCCCATTCAGACCAATTTCGGATGTTATAGAGCAGTATGCATTACAAAGAGCAGTATGCATTATGTATAGCAGTATGCATTATATAGAGCAGTATGCATTACACAGAGCAGTATGCATTACATAGAGCAGTATACATTACATAGTGCAGTATGCATTACATAGAGCAGTACGCATTACATAGAGCAGTACGCATTACACAGAGCAGTATGCATTACATAGAGCAGTATACATTACATAGTGCAGTATGCATTACATAGAGCAGTACGCATTATATAGAGCAGTATGCATTACACAGAGCAGTATGCATTACATAGAGCAGTATACATTACATAGTGCAGTATGCATTACATAGAGCAGTATGCATTACATAGAGCAGTATGCATTACATAGAGCAGTATGCATTACATAGCGCAGTATGCATTACATAGAGCAGTACGCATTATGTATAGCAGTATGCATTACATAGAGCAGTATGCATTACATAGAGCAGTATGCATTACACAGAGCAGTATGCATTACATAGAGCAGTATGCATTACACAGAGCAGTATGCATTACACAGAGCAGTATGCATTACATAGAGCAGTATGCATTACACAGAGCAGTATGCATTACATAGAGCAGTATACATTACATAGCGCAGTATGCATTACATAGCGCAGTACGCATTATGTATAGCAGTATGCATTACATAGAGCAGTATGCATTATGTATAGCAGTATGCATTACATAGAGCAGTATGCATTACACAGAGCAGTATGCATTACATAGAGCAGTATACATTACATAGCGCAGTATGCATTACATAGAGCAGTATGCATTACATAGCGCAGTATGCATTACATAGAGCAGTATGCATTACATAGCGCAGTATACATTTCATAGTGCAGTATGCATTACACAGAGCGGTATGATATTTCATAGAGCGGTATGACATTACACAGAGCAGTATGACATTACATACAGCAGTATGACATTACATACAGCAGTATGCATTACATACAGCAGTATGACATTACATAGAGCAGTATGACATTACATACAGCTGTATGACATTACATAGATCAGTATGCATTAAACAGAGCAGTATGACATTACATAGAGAAGGATGACATTACATAGAGCACTATGACAATACACAGAGCAGTTTGACATTACATAGAGAAGGATGACATTACACAGAGCAGTATGACATTACGCAAAGCAGTATGACATTACATAGAGCAGTATGCATATATTACATAGAGCAGTATGCATTACATAGAGCAGTATGACATTAAATAGAGCACTATGACATTAAATAGAGCAGTATGACATTACACAGATCAGTATGACATTACACAGATCAGTATGACATTACATAGAGAAGGGTGACATTACACAGAGCAGTATGACATTACACAAAGCAGTATGACATTACATAGAGCAGTATGCATATACTACATAGCGCAGTATGCATTACATAGAGCAGTATACATTACATAGAGCAGTATGACATTAAATAGAGCACTATGACGTTACCTAGAGCAGTATGACATTACATAGAGCACTATGACATTACATAGAGAAGGATGACATTACACAGAGCAGTATGACATTACATAGAGAAGTATGACGTTACATAGCAGTATGACGTTACATAGAGCAGTATGCATTACATAGAGCAGTATGCATATATTACGTAGATCATGATGCATTACATAGATCGATTGAATTGGGGTTTTAAGGTGCACCAACACATGAAAAGGTTATATGGCACCTAACAGGCATGAACATGCCAGGCTCATCTTCCATGTACATCGAGATAAAATATGGAAAATGGGCCTAGAACTTCTCACCCTGAACTGCGGAGTTGCTGCAAATTCTATCGTAGAAGTATGACATTACTAAGAGCAGTGTGGCATTACATAGAGCAGTATGACATTTCATAGAGAAGTATGACATTACATAGAGCAGTATGACATTACAGAGAAATATTACATAGAGCAGTGTGGCATTACATAGAGCAGTATGACATTTCATAGAGAAGTATGACATTACATAGAGCATATGACATTACAGAGAAATATTACATAGAGCAGTGTGGCATTACATAGAGCAGTATGACATTACAGAGAAATATTACATAGAGCAGTATGACATTACATACCTGTTTTATTTGCAGACTCCTATAGAAGAAATCAAACCAGCCAACCAGAAGGATAGTCTACTTCAGCAGCTGCTCTCTGATTGATGATGGTGATAATTAAGTTCACAATTTACACCGAGCCAGCTTTAAACATATTGGGGATGATGGTGACATTATAGTTTGCACATTATACCAAGCTATTTTTATGTGGATGATGATGACATTACAGTTAAAATATTATACCGAGCCAGTTTTAAATATAGTCTGCTCAATAGGAACATCTCGGGTATTGATCATGTGATTTGCGTAGGTATAGTTGGTTGATGGATAGCATCTCCATTTCTTGATTTACTTCTCAGTAGAACTGATGCTTCTTACCCAGTTGGTAAAAGTGTGATTAGTAAAACAAAGATCAGTTACAAAAGTTACTGTTGCGTGAGTTATATTTTGGTGCGTATTAAAGCTGTGCGGTGGAATGGAAGTGGATTTGTGTTTGCGGCGTTGACTGCACATTTTACAGGGAGCAAAAAAATATGATTGGCATTTTCTGCAACTTTATTAAATAAAGCCTGCACTTATTGAAAATGGAGTATTTTTCTGAGTGACTCATATTCATGAACTTGGAAATAAAAAATATTGTGTGATTCGATAATTTTTAGCTTTCTTGGGTGTACAAATTGATCTCAAAATTTCCTATTAGACGGAACGGTATTATTTTTGCCATATAAGGAGTTGTGATGTTTACTGGGCGACTGATTGGACAGTTTGGAATTGAGTGGAAAAATGGTGTTGAACTACCATTATTTTGTTAAAATGCATTAACAGACCTAATGGAGTTGAATGTAAAACTATGTAGTTTACTAAAAAAGAAAGTGTGATTTACAAGGATAAACTGTTGGATACACAAAGTACGGAGTTGGACTTGGGTATTACATTAAGTCAAATACAGGCTTCACAACTGATGAAATATGTAAACTTTTATTAAGTTATATTTCAAGTGTGGACTACAGAATAATTATGTACTGCATGTGTATACCATAAACTCGTGTGAACTTCAAAATGTGTAATCTGCAGAGTGTGTAAACTGCAGAATGTGTAAACTACAGAATGTGTAAACTGCAGAATGTGTAGGCTACAGAATGTGTAAACTGCAGAATGTGTTAACTACAAAAAGTGAAACTGCAGAATGTATAAACTACGGGACATATGCACTCCAGTGTCTAAGCTTGTAACTATTTGAAGTGCAATTTTAAACTTTTCAAACGGCAGGATTTTATTATAAATGTGTACAGGACTGATAATTATGAAGTTTACAATAAAAAAACATAACTTCAGCTTAAACTTGTGAAATAGAACACTATTCATACGGATCCAGTAGTGAAGGTTTTTATGGAACAGTCGGGTGAATTGTCATGTAGATCATATTTATGTTTGTTTTTAACAAGTTTCTGTTCATATACATAAGGCAGGGATATCAGTTGTTTCAAAAACAACTGTATGTATCTTGTAACATGAACTTGATATAGAATTAGAAAAGGTTAAAAATTGTAAATATTTTAAAGATATTTTACTAGAAGAATCATTAACAGAAATCATTTTTGTAATCCAAATTTACCATTGTATATATACATGTATATCAGAAACTTTGCTGGTAATAACTAATAAGCATGTGGTTTGTTTAATGATGTGCGAGTGGCTTTGTTATTTATCAGGCACGTGACTTTGTTAATTATCAGGCACGTGGCTTTGTTAATTATCAGGCACGTGGCTTTGTAAATTATCAGGCACGTGGCTTTGTTAATTATCAGGCATCATAGCTTGGTTTGTTACAGAGATTTGTTCATGAACAATTCCTTAGTTGACATAATTGTGTTTGTTATATAGTTACATGATCATGAAGTAGTAAGATTTTACCAATTTAAGATTTTTGGTATTTGATGGTTGATCTATTTACAATGGGTTATTGTTGTTTGACAAAGCAGTTCAACTTTTAACGAAAACTTTTCCCAAACATCAGTCTGTAATCTTAACCTCTCTCTGTGGTCAGTTCATTTAGAGTCTGTCGTTCACATATTTTTGGTACTTTGTTAATTTTAAACACTTTTTTTTTAATTGAAAGGCCATCTGTGGCCGAGTGGTTACAGTCTCTGACTTGAAATCACTTGCCCCTCACCACTGTAGGTTCGATCTCTCAGGGGCCTAGGAATCTTTATGTGAAGAAGCTATCCAGGTAGCTTGCAGAATGTCGGTGGTTCTACCCAGGTGCCTGACCGTGCAGGAAAATTGCCCAGAGAGGTACCTGGGGTCTTCCTCCACCAGTGGAAGCTGGAAAGACGCCATATGACAGCTGTTGGTACGACTATAAAATCCAATTCAGTTCAATTCAATTTTAATTTGTTTTTTTAACAAGTCTATTTCACAGCCACTAGAAGCTTTACAGCTTTCAAACCTTAGTACATTCACACTAATATGTACATGACAGAAGCACATTCTTCATTAGGTCACTTTGAATGACCTTGACCTACTTTGTTCTTTAGTCCATTCTGCCATACATATCGTCATTCACACACCATACACAGATCAATATAAGCCTCACATCTACGTAAACATCAACATGTTCAAACTATCAGTAGGTCAATGTGGTCGAACTTGTCCTATTTTATACTCCGTTAAGTCAATTCCTCCCACACTAACAGCCATGCAGCTTTTAAACGGCATACACACTAACATATGCATCTCAACATGTTCCTACCATTACCATAACGACTATAAAATCCAATCCAATTCCATTATATTTCAAGGACATTTATTTTATTATTGACAACATTACCTAATGGTAGCTTTTTTACGCTTCTGATATTGCATCATGGCTTTTGATATTGCATCATGGCTTCTGATATTGTATAATGGCTTCTGATATTGTATCATGGCTTCTGATATGCTTCTGATATTGTACACAACACATTGCAACACACATCACTGCAACACACCAAAACACACTGCAATACACCACAACACACTGCAAAATAACACAACACATGCAACACTGTAACACACCACAAAGCATTCACCTGACTACCTCAATATTTATTATTGCATAACATAATTGCATAACAGTATAATTATAAATAAATCCAGAAAGAACACATAGAGGGGTGGGGGGGAACTTTGAAATTAAAACAACCCCCTATAGAAGATAAATAGCTCAATGTTTATAAGAACTTGAAGCAAACTTTCAGTGTCTATATAAGAACTTTTAGTAAACTTTGAACATCTATAAATACTTGGAAGGAAACTTTGAATATCTATAAGAGCTTGTAACACACTTTGAATGTCTATAAGAGCTCGTATCAAACTTTGAATGTCTTAGATGTTTGAATTATTTTATGATCAAATTTCATAAAATATATTTTGGATATTAATGTGCATTGGTATTCTGTTTGTTAGATATCTTTCCTCAGACGTTGCTCAAGGCTACGTGCTGAAACACGTGCAGACATGCACACTGTCAAATGCACTTAGCATGTGTAATACGCATGAAGGCATTGATTATAAGAATCTTTCATGGGTATCCGTGATCGGGAATTCCAACCCGGGGTATGTTTTAATATTGAAAACCAGGCTTTCCATCACCCATGTAAAACACTGATAACCTTATCCCGTATGCAAGAAAATGCATTCTTACGTACCAATACGGCCTACAGGGTTACATTGACATACTGTAATAAACATCCAATCATGTCCATTCTAGTGTTGGATTTAAACATCTACACATATGTGCAATGTCAAAAGCTTCCTAGGATCTGCAAATGTTTGTTGTCAAGTTCAGGTATATTAGAATGAGGATAAAGCATTCTTTTCAATGTACTAACATTTGTCTACACTCAAATGTTCTTATGTGATAAGCGTAACACAATACCTTCCGTGCAATGGAACCTTAAAATTGGGAAAAATATTTTATTCTCTTATTGCTCTCTAGCTGGTATTTGCATGGTGTTGGACGATACTGTTTTCTCGTCGCTATATCTCAATGGTTTTAAGTTGACAACAATTTGTATAGTTGAACTCTTGTTAAGTGTGTGTGCTCTATGTGTATATACATGTATATGTTATAAGTTAACAGACATGGGCAACCTAAGATTTAAAGTCACATAGAAAACCCCTACTGTATACAGTCACCACGGTTATTCTAGTGTCATGTTAGCATTGCTATAATAGGCTGGCTTAATGTTGATGTCATTAACACACACCAAGGTGGCTGAATTGTTAGTGTTTAAAAATACCGTAACTGTCACAGACATTGAGTTTATTGCTAACATTGTTGGCAAGTTTGAAACTCTGTTGTATTTTGTTGAAATGTAGTTGAAATATATATTTTACCATAAAATGCCCTGCCTTTAATTAATTTGTAGAGCGCTAGTGGTAGAGCATTAGAACCATGATCAAAAAGCCCCGCCATTACCATATGTGTTACGTTCCTGAGCAAGACACTTTATCTGCATTTGCTGAGTAATGGTTCTACCCAAGAAGAGAGTGATTCAAATAAGTTCATAGAGCTTTCTTTACAATCAATGTAAAATAAATGTTTGAATTAATTAATGCCACACACACACACACACACACACACTGACAATTAAAAAGTGAAATATGAAATCTGGAAAGATAATCCAATCCAACCCAAAGGGAAATAGCTAAACATGGAAAACGCATAAATCGAATGTCTTCAACTTGTTTACATAGCATTCTACTTTTACTTTGCACAATGTTAAAGGGACACATGGAAATCTTGAAGTTTATCGAACATTAAAGTATTTGCTTTATATTATTTTTATAATTAATATTAATGATTGAACAAATGTAAGTTATGAAGAAAATCACCGAGTTCAAAACAATCAGGATTGCTATGTGTCCCTTTAAAATAGTTTAATTCTATTCTAAATCTATAGTTTATATTTGTTGTTTGTCAACAAGTATTGATTTGCACAAATGAATATATTTTACTATGGTTCAGTTGTACAAGGCATGCTGGGTCTAGTTTCGTTCCGACAGTTCCATCTGTCTAGTAAAAGTTAAAGGGAATAGACAAGTTTTCATTTTTAAAACAAATGGAGAAGTTCTGGTGGGTTTATGTATACCAGATGTTGATGCCTGGGTAGCTCAGCTGCACTCTGCCCTAGCCGGGTTTGAGCCATGCACTCCATCCCGGGCAGATTCGGACCCTGCCGTCTGTCCAGGTTGGTTTACGTTCGAGCCCTCCACTCTGCCCGGGTGCAAGTTCGGGAAACTTCCCATTTCACACCATCTGAGGTCGCTGTTCCCATTATGACTGTCCATGTTTTAATGGAAAATCTCATTTCATTCGTTTATCATATGTTTGTTTGTTTTGTTACACCGGTTGCATCAATTCATTTTCTTCTCTGAATTATAAAGTGGTCAGTTCTTTTAGTTTGGTGAAAGGGTTATACATTTTACAAAAGAAGTAGTAGAAACATTTCTTGAGGTACATTATGTTGTCATTTCATGGAGAACTATTTGTTTAGCTTATAGGTAATTTGGTGGATTGTTCTTGCGAAACTGTTTAATACAAAGGTGTATTAGAACTTACGAGTTTTAATTAAGATATATTGATACATTTTTAATTGTTTTCCATGAAGTTTTACGCCTTCATATAAGAAGTATGTTTTATTATTATGAGACATTGAAGCTATATATCCAAATATGTATATATTTACATACTGAATGGAGTTTTTACTGTATAAACAATTCTACTGTTACACCGAATGTACGATATGTCTGCTGTTTGGCGCCAAAGGCAAATGTAGTCTCTCTAATAGATGGGATTATGCAGAAACACCTTTAAAGCAGGCTATGTAAGAACCCTTTGCATTATGCTGGTTAATGTCAGAACACTTTGCATTTTACTGGTTACAATTAAAAGCCAGAGAGAGAAAGTATAAATGACAGCTATTTCTGATCTAAATCAATATAATTATGGTATGAGCCTGGAATGTCTGGAACAATGTTATGCTGCCTGTGCTTTCTTGCTTCAAATAAACGGACCCACTAAATCATATATCAGTCAGCAGAGTGATGCAGGTCTGTTTGGGACTCTTTGTTCTGTAACCCGATGAACCTGTGTCTAGCCTAGAATGCACCTTTGTTTACCACAGATTAGTGTTTTTGATGAGAGGAAGTGTTTATATAGCGCATGTCGGTTACATTTTTTTATTTCAAATTCATGTGGAATTAATACCTACCCATTCTACTCGGCCTCTGCAGGGAAAGTGAAATAATTTTTCTCCTTTGTTGTTTTACAGGTCGCTTACATGTTTCATTTAATCCGGGGTTGTGGTTAAAGATTTTTATTCAGAGAAAACATTTTAATACATTTTCTTAAACGTTTAGCTTTAAATGAGACATCAACAGTGTCCTCCTGAGATCCTTGCTTGGATAGCTTTCTTTTACCTGGTACCCTGTAGTGTTCTGCTTCTCTGACCAATGTAGAGACAGGGGACCAGTTCATAAGTCACTGACAGTCGTTAATTTTTAAGTAGCTATCCACCAAACAACAGCCTTATTTTACAACAAATGTAAACCGTTGCTATATGCCCCCGAAAAGGGCATATAGTAATCGCACCGTCCGTCTGTCTGTCCGGATTCCCTCCGTCATTCCGCAGTTTGTGTCCGGACTGTACCTTCAAAACCCCTGCATGGATTTTTAATAAATTGGCACAAGTAATCAGCTTAACAAAACGATGTATCGTGCGCAATACACAGGTCCGTACCTCAAAGGTCAAGGTCACTTGCAGTTCATAGGTCAAAGATGGGTACGCAATTTCGTGTCCGGACCGTAACGTCACAACCCCTGCAGGGATTTTTAAATAACTTGGCACAAGTGATCACCATAATAAAACGATATGTCGCGTGCAAAACCCAGGTCTTCAAAGTCAAGGTCACACTTGGAGGTCTAAAGTCAAATCGTGTCCGGTCAATAACTATGGCATTTATGGACGGATTTTCAAATAACTTGGCACAAGTGCTCACCACAACAAGACGATGATGTGTCGCGCAGAAAATCCAGGTCTGTGGGCCCAAGGTCAAGGTCACACTTAGAGGTCAAATTGTGTCCGGTCAATAACTCTTGCATGCCTGGACGGATTTTCAAATAACTTGGCACAAGTGCTCACCACAACCAAACGACATGTCATGCGCAAAATCCAGGTCGTGGCTCCAAGGCCAAGGTCATACTTAGAGGTCAAAGGACACTTCGGGGGCATTTTTTGTCACTTAGTGATATTTCTTGTTTTCTCTTCTTATGCTTGAGACAAAGAATATAATAATGCCATTGCACATGTATTATTCTCTTTAATTTGAGACTTGTATTATTAAACTGTGGTAGCCCAACCAAACAATAACACATAGTGTTAACATGAAACAAACCCGTGTAGGCCCAACCAAACAATACCACAGTGTTAACATGAAACAAACCTGTGGTAGCCCAACCAAACAATACCACAGTGTTAACATGAAACAAACCCGTTGTGGCCCAACCAAACAATACCACACAGTGTTAACATGGACAAAATCTTACACAGAGACATTATAAACCAGAGATTTGCAACATATGCTATTAGATAGAAAATACTCAAAATATCACGAATACACTTCCATTTGTAACTGTATAGAATTCGTCATTTTTATAGCAGGTGTCTGCAACTGATCTTAAGTTAAAGAGAATAATACAAGTCTAAAATTAAAGAGAGTTTTTATATACCAGTAGGGATGTATTATGTTGTGGGGTTGTGCGCCTGTCTCTTACCTTTTACCTGACGACTGATTGTGTCTAATAACTTTCAAAGTATAAGGTCTACAACAATGAAATTTTGTACAACATGAATTGAAGAATACACAACTTTCTGATTTATATGTTTTCAATTATTCCCCTTTCAAAAGATTTTTTACCTGGAACGTAACCTTGTCTTTTACAAGTCATTGTTGCCAACAACAGGTCCACAACAATGAAACGACGAGCGTATGTCGCTGTGGGGTGCTCTTGTTGTATCAGTCTGCCTACCACATGGAACATATTTGTCGACATTTTATAATCGTGCATTTACAGAGTCATTATGAGTTCTTATCGGAGAAATCACATTACTGTTGCTCTGGTTTTATAAAATACATTTTACTCACCAGAGGCACAAATGTCTAGAATCATTGCCAATAGCTTATCATTATTTGGAAATGTGTATATTTTATGTGATGTTTTCGTTAACATGTTTGTATATAATGAATATTAGAGATATTGTTTTGCTTTTTGTTATTTTCATTGTACATAATCTAATGAAATTTGGTCTGTATTTTGTTGTACAGTCATTGTTGCTCTCGCAAATAAAATCATCTGTATGGAAAATCTGAAACGTGGTTGTGGTTTTAAATTTTATTTCCACTTAAGCATACAAAGCTCATCATCAACTATCACACACATGTTCATGTATATAGGGGCACACTTAAATAATTTAATGTTTGCCCTTTCCCAACCGACCCGAAAAAAAAGGGCCCGACCCGAAAAAAAGGGCCCGACCCAAATATTTTTTCTTGTGTTTAGAGCCTTTTTTTTTAAATTGCCAGTGGCATCGAGATGCCTCTAATAACAATATTAACAAAAGTATGTTCGCCGATTCTTGTAGAACTTTTTCAAATATACAAGTGAGCACTTGAAGGTCGATAATTAAAGTCACTCTATGACCAGACGTGATCGCAATCTCTACCAGGGGTAACTTGTATGTGGATGCAAGGAGTGACAATTCTGGTTAGAAAGTGATGTGGAAACGATGTTCACACATTTGGTTGAGGCAGAGTATAAAAGAAAATATTCACGATTTTTTTACAATGATTGTACCGGAACGAACATGGAACTTGGAACAAGGTCCTCAATACAGTTTATATCAACAATTAATTTGGCCCCTGTTTCAGGACATTTTACTCTCTTTTTATGCCCTTGATGGGTGGCATATAGTAGTCGCACTGTCCGTCCGTCCCTTTGTTCGTTCGTTCGTCCATACGATTGTGTCCGGTCAATAACTCTGGCATTCATGGATGGATTTTCAAATAACTTGGCACAAATGCTCACCACAACAAGACGACGTGTCACGCACAAAATCCATGTCCGTGGCTCCAAGATCAAGGTCACACTTAGAGGTCAAAGGTCAAATTGTGTCCTGTCAATAACTCTGGCATTCCTGGACGGATTTTGAAATAACTTGGCACAAGTGCTCACCACAACAAGACGACGTGTCTCGCACACAATCCAGGTCCGTGGCTCTAAGTTCAAGGTCACACTTAGAGGTCAAATCCTGTCCGGTCAATAACTTTTGCATTCCTGGACGGATTTTCAAATAACTTGGCACAAGTGCTCACCACAACCAGACAACGTGTCGCGCACAATCCAGGTCCGTGGCTCCAAGGTCAAGGTCACACTTAGAGGTCAACGGTCACTTTGGGGGCATTTGTCACTTACAGTGGCATTTCTTGTTTTAATTTAAATCAGAATTGATGTGAAACATTACAATTTCATAGTTTCTGGAAGGTGAATATCTATTACATTTTAAAGACAAAAGCTATTTTATTATCTACATCAAACACGTTGACTGCCTTTTCCCATAAACGAAAGTCACCCGTTTTTAGGGATTGCCACACAGCATTTAGTTTTTACAGGGAGATACTTGACTCCCTGGTTTTTTATTGTTTTTAAAAGAAACTATGTTTTGAAATCAAACACAGTGTAAAAAAAAGTTTATTCCTAGTATAAATCGCTATCCCACAACACGTGCCCAAAAAGTCATTTGAGTTATTTGTTAATAATAGTGTTATCAAATTTGAGATGCTTTACATGAACCTATACTACACGGCTGGTAATCAGTGGAGCTACTTCCGTTTGGAGGTATATGCAGAAGTGCTCCATCGCCACTTCCGAGGTAGTTCCAGCGCCAAAAATACAGGTAAACAAGGTGGGTATGCTTTGCTATTTCTTCGTTATTTTCTTTATTTGCTTCGATATGAAAAATCGGGGAATGCAGATCCATGTAGTTATGTTTAAGCTTCGTACATGACCCACAATTGTTCTAGAAAGATGCCAGGGACTTTTACCCGTTCGAACTTTGCATTGTTCTTTCAACTTTATCGTCGCCACCGAGGTTTATCCCCATTGTTTTGCCCATTTACGCTACATATTGACATGAACACAACTATCAACCGGTTGGTGTCCGTATATTGCCTGTTGACAAAATGAATAATACGGAAAACGAATACGCGATTTCTTAAAAGAGATAGCTCCAATGCCAGAGAGATAGATCCAATGCTATGGAGATAGCACCAATGACAACTTATCATTTCTTACTACTGCGTACGACATTATTCTTGGTTAAAACACAATTTGCGTTCCAAACTATTGTTTTCATCAACTTTCTATCCGTTTTGTGTCTGCACGTCCTTCGGCTCATGAGAGCTAAAACAGGTGCATACAGGTATTGTGTATACAGTTCCGTACAACTTACATACCTCTGCAAACTATTCGGGAAAAGTTATAACTAAAACAATTGTTAATTTACTACTAACTATACATCTTGGAGAAACGCGTACTTACTATAGTCTTTGGTCCCGTCCCTTCAGTATTTTATCCGCAAGCCCAGAAAGTATATACCAGATAACACGAAATGCAATTGCATGAGAAAATAGTGTTATTCAACTTTGTGTTGGATGATGAAACTCGTTTGATAAAGCTGTTGAACTTCGTAAACATATTAACAACATGGATTCATATTTTTCATTATTTGTGTTTGTATTCCATATATAGTGATTATGAGACTTCCCGACCAAAAACGCTAAAAAACGCTAAAAACGCTAAAAACGGTAAAACGCTAAAAAACGCTAAAAACGCTTATTGATAGGTGCTAAAAACGCTAAAAACGGTAAAACGCTAAAAAACGTTAAAAACGCTAAAAACGGTAAAAACCCATAACATGGTCAATATCTGCCAAAAACCCATAACCTACCTGTCCATGGACTAAAATACATAGCCGGACCAATCGCGTTGCCGAATCGCGTTTGCCGAATCGCGTTTGCCGACCAATCGCGTTGCCGCCCAATCGCCCGCCATGGTTTCGCCATGGACTAAAATACATAGCCGGGGTTCTGAACCAAACCCCATAACATGGTCAACCTACCTATCCATGGACTCACTTCGCCCGCCAGGTTGGCAAAATACATAGCCCACCTGCCCATGATATATATTTCTAGACCAAAATATATATGACTTGGCTTCGCTCACCCCCAAAGACGAACGATGCTCAACAATGCAGCGAGGGCTTCTGGCCCACCGGTGACTTCGCTCTAATGGGGAATTGAAAGGGTCACAACTTAAAACGTCGGCGTAAAGTTCCACCCCAAAATATCAAACAAATAGGAACAAATTTTGTCGTGAAACTTTTTCTTTTCGATCGTCTTCAACACCGCAAAATTTTCCAATCTACACCCGTGGTTTCGGTTGCGCAACAATTGAAAAAGAATGTACTGCACGTTCATAAAATTTTTGCGTTTTAACTCTCTGGGTTTATCCTTTCCGTAAACGGCGTCGTACAAGGTGGACAACTCTTTAAAATCCTCTAAAAAAAAATCCTCCAGATAGTCGATATCATCCAACCGCTTGCCCAACAAAATATAATAAATGTAGTTGGCATTTTCGTAGTGGTTGGAGTGATTGAGCTGCTTTAAAAACATGAGAATATTATCCTTGGTAATTCTAGAGTATTTTACGTGAACGTTTTCCGAGTCGTTGAGCAACCGAAACGCTTTAAATGTTTGCTCCAACTTAAAAAACACGTCCTCGTGTATTTTGCAGTTTTGCTTTCCCTGGTATTGCTTGATGCACTCTTGAAAGTGAATAATTCGAGAGTAGGCAAACTTGGTGACCATGTTTACCCTGTCATAGTCCTTGTGGGTGGTAATGCCCGTTTCCAAGGTGCTTTGCTGAGTGGAGCACTCCAAGCAAAACTTTTTATTGCTGTCGTCCATCTCAAATTTCGCGGGATCTTCGTTTTGGCACACGTCGCACTCGGTTATTTTTTGTTTGGTCGGGTGAATGATGGATATTTCGGTCCAGTTTTTTAAATACACCAGCTCGTCCGCGATCCGAATGTATTTATCGCGCAAATCCAGCTTGCGCTTGTCCAACTTTTCGTCGTTTAACACCACCTGCGTTTGAAGTATGCGCTTATACTCTTGAATAATTTCGTTGGTTTTCGCGATAAATTTATTTTTTCCGCATTTTCCGACTTCTAAACTATTTTTTTTTTCAAACAACCCGGCCAACCCCTCGTCCGAGTCAACCCGGCCAACCCCTCGTCCGAGTACGCTTTTTTGTCTTCCAAAATGTCCCCGACGACCGCCAATTCTTTAAAAATTATTTTCAATTCCTTGTCAAAACGAGCCAAAATTTTTGTGTTTAGCGACACGATATTCATTTTTTTCGTATTATATATTTCCTTAATACATTATAGTGAGATGATCGGTGGGCTATGTATTTGTATTATATAATTTTTTAAAACTCTCTTAAGGAAAATAATATATATATAAAAAAGAAATAATGGTTACTGCTTTAGAAAAACTAATACATCTATTGGAAACAGGTACTGATTTAGAAAAATTAATACATCTAGTACCGCCAGGTATAATAGGTGAGCATACTATTGAAGGAAAATTAATATCCCTAGCTAAAGCAGATGTAATAGGTGAGCGCACACTAGTTGATGCATTAAAGCGGTGGTCTGAGATACAGGGCGATGAAGGGGATTGGGAGGTGGATGCAAAAGGGGAATGGCATATGCACAATTGTAGTTGTTTGGACAGAGTTCCAAAGTAAATGTAGAAGTAGAGGGGTAAATTTAAAAAAAGCCTGCTCCACTAGTTCTTTTTTTTGAACTTCGCTAATTTCAAGTGTCTTTTGTTCTTTCAAATTATAGTATCTCTCCAGTTCATCCAAAATCATCTTAAACTATTGCTCAGATATCTGTGCATCACTCAATGCTTTTGATATTAACTGCTTTATACTATTCAACTTCGACTCTGCCAAAGTTTTTATTTTATGATGTTTTTGAGCTTTTACATTAAGCTTGCGTCTGATGAAATTAATACAAACACCTGTAGCTCCACATAGTATTGCTGCTATTTCTAAAGGTAACAAAACTGGAACAACAAATCCAATCCCAGCCATAATAACACCTGCAGATATTAAGGTAGTGTCAATTCCATCCGTGATATTAATACCACGTTTATATTTTTTATAAAGAGACTTGCGTGTGTCTCGCTCTGCAATTAACTTTTGTTCAATCTCTGAAATTTTTTGTAATCTATAATTTTGTACGTCCTCTGACAACTCCGGATATAATGGTGCTGTCGGTTGCTTCATTTTTTAATAAGAAAAAAATTAAATTAATTCAATCAATAATGACACCACCGTATTTACAGCGGTAGCGTTAGCAACCTTACATACAAAGTTGACAACAGAACCAGCATCACTCTCTAAAGGACTATCAAAGTTATCGTGTTTGCGTGGGGTGGTGTGAAGCGTTATACCATAATTGGGTTGTTCAACACCATCGACAGTAACTATGACAGTGACGTCGCCAACTAATCGGTCACTTGCTAAACCTATTCCCATAATCCGACCACGGCGTGTCATTACATACCCCACATTTGTTTCTGATCCACCGTTACCAAATGAGAGTACTCTATTCATTGTAATAGGACCCTTAGCCTCCGCACAGAGTGTTATAATCCCATATTTAAGTATCAACTCGATTAACAATAGTCACAACTCGCCTATATAAATTTTGAACATCATTTATCAAAGTCTCTAAGTCTTCTGTTTTTTTAGGTCCAAATATACTCATCGTTTTTATAAAAAATATATATTTTTTAAATAATTTCTAAAACACAACTCATGGGTAAGCCGTGATTATCTATCTTGTTGCCATACTCATCTCTGACTTCTATTGTCAATTCAGAAATTGTACCACCCGAAAGACGGTGATATTCAGGATAAAAATAAGGTGTATATACAATATCTCCATACTGCTTATTTACTACAGGTACAACCCCTATAATAGTGCTTGGTGCACCATTGAAATAATACTACCACTTGTATTAATTTGTTCCAGATGAACATAGAGCTGTTTATAAGGAGCAAATCAATTGGGCAATCTCCAGCACGAACACCTTTTATCCATCTTCTGTCCTTGAATCCAAGGATTTGTACATAACTTATTGTACAAATCCTTGTTGAATCCCAGCATATTTGAAAGGCGGGTTGACATTCGTGTCTCTATTGGCGTATCTAAAATGGCTGTAGCACTTTGCGTATAAATGGTTAGGATAATATCTTCATTTAGCAATTTAAAATGTTTTGCCAACTCTTCAAAGTTATAGAGTCCACCTGGTATAGGTTCTATTTTATCTGGGTTTCTTGTCTTTATGACTTCTCCATCAACATTAGAACCAACTCGATAGTGTATGTGTAAAACTTTTCTGCAATCCAACGCGCTTATCTCCATTTCTATTATCGACATACTGTTGTAAGTTAATAGAGTTTGTCTATGTTTGAAACGGTATGAAACATTTTTTTTTTTTAATATATATAAATAAAAATGATTTCTAAAGAATTCAAATATAACCCGGATGCTCACTATTTAAGTACTTTCTCAGCAAGAAAGTGATAGATATAATAAATCAAAACATAGTCATTACATCCAACGGTAAAGGCTTTAAAAGCATCATTTCCCAATGTCTTTGAAAAATATAAACTTCCCATACGTCAAATCAGATGCTATAGTCCAACCGCTGGGGAAACAGATTGGATGTTAATTTTGGCAGAACCAGTTGAATTTTACCATTTGGTGTGCGCGATCAGACTGGATGTGGGTATTGATCTTTTAAACTAACCATCTAAAAGCTGATGCCCTTGGTGGGTTCGTTATTTCGATTTCATGTCTATTACCAAGTGTAGGAAGAATATTATTTGAGATGAGTGTAGCAATGTCGCTAAGACTCAAAATTGGAATGCGTTTAAATAACACATATAAGACCGAAACCGACAGTACGAAAGAATATGCAAGGAGTTTAACGTTGATCTTATATTCAGACTGGAGACAGAGAACAAAGTGTATAATCATGGGTCTAGGAACAATTTATAATTAGCTCGGACGCATATTGTGTTTATCATCCTTTGGAAAATACTGTATACGACAACAAAACGACTTGAGTTTATACAGTCTAGACTATGAGAGTGATAAAACATATCACATTGATAGTACATCTGCCCAAGGATCTGAGGCTGACAACACAGCTGGTCTACTTTTATACTAGATTGTTCAACCTGGATTTACAAGAGCTGGGGTAGAACGCATCAATGACAGCATAAGAAACATACTGCTGGGCAAATCCTCTGGCTCATCTAATCCCAAACAAAAACAGATATACTTGGAACTGGAACGGCATTTGATAGCAACAGAAACAATTTTTAGCTAATGTAGACAGATCGCAATAAACAGCCCCATTGACCTTGCCCAGTCAAATATTTCAAGATATGAAAACCACCCCTAAAAGATATGCAAGAAGAAGTAAAGTAAATTGTGTCTATGGAAGTGGATTGTACATGTCTCCGGGT